>JAAGAY010001715.1:0-46611 GCA_011801015.1 Ardeotis arabs
GTTTAGATCTATAAATGTCTTCAGATTTGTGTGAGAAATTCATCTACCGATAAACAGAAGTCTAAGGTTTCAAGTGACATTGGTCCAGATTTTGATACGGAATTGCAAACATAAATAAAGAAACATTGATAATCATTAATAAAGGATTCAGTCAGATAGTTTGTCCTAAAAATTTCGATTTGTGGTCATAGATTTCAATGTGTTTTTATTTTCTAAAGTAATTGTACTGTATTTTATTTATGTATTTTAGGCACAGAAGGGGCAGTGTTTGGGCACTCTGTGGAGACACCTCATATCAGAGCAGAACCTTCCCAAGACCTCAAGTATGTGCTGTTCAAACAGTTGTTTTAAAATCAAGTATTCTAAAAAGATAATTAAGCCTTGAATAAAAGCAGATATCTGTATAGTAATATATACTGCCTACTCAATGAGTCATACATATCCAAAATTCTAGTAGACTTGAATTTGCTCTAACTAGTCAAAAAAAAACCCAACACAACATGTAAAATACATTACTTTTTAAAATGGCTTGCCTCCTGTAGCAGAATCCTTGAGAAGTATGCTTTCCCCAGAGATAGTCAGATGTTTTTATGGTCGACTGAGTACAGTACTGTTTAATAGCATCAGACACAGATTTTTATTTTTTTATGAACCATTACAGAATATATAAGTTAAAGTAAGCAGCTCCAGATTTTTTCTTCAAGTGGTGAGAAATAGAAAATTTAGAAGGGTTTATAGTGAAAGGTTTTCTTGAAGTGCAGGTATGTGCACCACTAAGTACTAATCTATCATTTACATGGATGACTGATGAGAATATAAGACAATTGCAAAAATCAAAGGGCCTTTCCTGTGTTTCTCTCAGCAGAACTGGTGAGAAACAGTATAGACTTTATTTCAATTCTGCTATGATTCCTAAACATTATATATCTATCCCTTTACCTGCCCAGCAGTGTTTACAATGAATTACTACAGAAAACCATTATTAAATGCCCCTTCCCTATATTTGCAAAGGCATTTAGGATCATCAACTAGTAATGATGTTGTAGAAATCGTGTACAGGAAGCTGCACATTTGGACAAGTTTGACCATTGTACGTGGGGTGTAAGAAGTAAATAATTGTAATTATTTACACTAAACATTTTAAGGTTATGTGACAGTTTGGGGTCTTCCAGAGGATCCTAATTGGATTTTTATCTTTAAAAATCCATATCCCCTACCAAGACTTCTGTCAGTCCTTTGTTGAGAGTAGTTGCTAGTTTATCAATGATGACCACCAAGGTGGTGTGGTCTCTAATCAAAGGAAGTACATAAAAAATCAGAGTGGAAACACAACAAACTTTTATTTTTTCAGGGCCTAAAAACTTGAGTAAGAGAGTGGAACTTGTTCCACTCAAAAGAATGTTAAAATACTGCTTTGTGCCTTTCTTTCTGATAACTAAATAACAGAGCACAAACATATGGTAAAAGAGATAATCCTGAGTCTTCAGGATTAATTTCACTAGAGTTAAAATCACCTCACATTGCCTTCTGTCTTGGCTTTATTCATTACTATGATGCCCATTGTTGCTTTATGTTTTCCAACTCCACCATTCCTTCAGCTCATTTTTCCAAGATGGACTTAATTAATGAGAATTCTACTGAATTTTCCATTAAAATTTCTGCCCTCTCGTTAATTATGAATTTAACCCAAACTTTTTATTTAAAAAAATGATGAAATGGAAATCCGTGTTGTCTGGTCAAGCAGCATTGACTTATTTGTAAGTGATTATATTCTTAACATATTCAGTCTTTATTGTGTTCTGCAAGTTTTTGTACATATGTGCTCCTATATATTAGTTAGGATTCAGTGATATTCTGTGATTCTATATTTTTTTTTTAAACTCTCAAGTCATTTTAATCTTTTAAAAATTATGACAACTACTATTAGGACAGACATTTCTTGACTTTTTGCATGAATCTTTCTAGAAGGTAACCTGCAGACCCTTTTTAACATTGTAGATTGAAAGAACTATAAATAATTGTGGGTTTATATGGTATTTTCTGACAACAAAATAGTTAGACACTCAGACTATATATATCCCTTTGAAAATTCCAGTTACTATGTATCTTTAATCTTATTTCAAATTATTAATTGGTTGTTTGGTTTTTTTTTAAGTTCAAGCACTGCATTTGTTTTCTCAAAAAATAAAATGGCTTCTTTTTCCTAATTTAAAAAATGATGTTATTATTTATATGGTTATTTACCAAATATACTCAAACAAATAGATCGCCAGCCCTCTCAGGTTGCCCAGAGAGGTGGTGGATGCCCCATCCCTGGAAACTTTAAAGGCCAGGTTGGATGAGGCTCTGAGCAACCTGCTGGAGTTGGAGATGTCCCTACTTCTTGCAGGGGTGTTGGACAAGATGACCTTCAAAGGTTCCTTCCAACCCTAACCATTCTATGATTCTATGATTCTAATATGACATTTTGACATGGCCTCAGAAGCTACCTCTATCACAGTAACAAAGCAGTACCCCAGAACCCATTTTCTTGCCTCAGGCTCAAGTGATACAACTACATTGATATTGTAAAATCATAGTATCCTCTAAAGTAGAATAGTTGCATCCTACATGCCGAACGGGAATGGTCTTTGAAACCTACTATACCTACCGAAAAGTGTCTGCAAATTGTTTGAGAGAGTCGTAACTGACTCTCAATTGAATCTCAAATATGCCAGCAACTATTTGGCTGGATAGATGATAGAGTTCCAGTGCCTGGGTCCTAGCACTTTTTAATGTTTTACCGTAAAAATAGCCAAAGCGTCCAGTAGACCATCCTGGCAGTCCTGAAGCATGGTCAAGTATTTTTACAAATGCTGTATACCTGTGCGTTGAGACTTTTGAAATTAATGGTAGCATGGGACAGTAGAGAGTTCGCAGAGTTGATATTACAGTTCATTTTTTCAGTGGACACAGGTGACTGCAGTTTGTAGCAAGTTGCAGTGCATAAATGAAAATATATTAGGCTATGAGAATACTTGTATACAGGGCTGAAAGGTAAAAGAGTTTACATTAGATTGTTAATTAAAAGATAAATGATCCCTTATTTTTCATGTAGGAATATGCATTTGTGGTGAAGTAATAAACCTCAGACGTCAAGATATGAGTATATTTAAATAATATCCCTTTTTTAAAAAAAAAGATGCTGAAAAACTGTTCATAAACGTCAATATGTAAAACAATTCACTACTGAGTTTTAAAAGTGGAATTCTGGGTTGCTGAGAATGGGACTGAACTACAAAATTTGGACTAAGATTTTGATACCTAGAAGGGTCCAAACGTCCTGGGATTTCAGCTCAATCTATTCTGGACAGGGAGTCAAAAAGAAAAAGTCAGATTCATATTACCTTGACATATTTAAACTTTGCCTCTGCCACTCATTGTTCTATAGCCAGATTTTGAGATCTTCAGACCAAGAAAGATCTGTAATAATTGCTATTAAATATATATTGTGTAAAAATTAAATTCAGTTGAGATTTAAAAGAATTCCTTCCTGTGTGTCCAACCACTTTGGTCATATCTTTGTCCCATCTTACACTTCCAAATAATAACTAGCGAGGTTTTACTTTCAGAAAATGTTTTTCTCCAGTCTTTTGTGAAAGCTGGTAAGCCCTTTGTGTCAAATATCAAAAACTAATTAAATCTGACTTTCATTAGCTGGGAGAAGGTGAATAAAAGAATCATACCTTAGAATCGGGAAAATGAATTATATCTTAATAATTTAATCTTCATATTTCTCTCACTGCTTTTTCTCACAGGAACTCAGTTAGGAAAACTAAACTGTGAATATAATAGGTCCCTAAATATTGGTTTTAGACTAATAGCACATTAAAACATGGTGCACTAATACGTAATATCCATGCACAAAAGAGGAAGACAGTAGTTAAATGCAGATAGCTTAGCTCTCAATAACCACCTTAATAAGGGGGTGAATTACTTTGTTGTTCTTCTCTGGGGACAGCTGAAAGATCAAATTTAACAGTTTTTTTGTTTTGTCTTCTGTGTCAAGCCTTGCATACTACTGACTATCAGGTAATCCTACAAGCTAATGCTGGGCATAACGAAATGAAAATTGATCAAGCAGCAAGGAACCACCCAAGCTGCTAGGATCCTACTTTACCTCTGACAAGAATTAAAAACAAACAGACCTTGTGCAATGGGCCTATTTCATTCAGAGTTGCCTGATGGTTTGTAAGAGCCATCTCTTCTGGCATTTTTACTAATAGGGCAAAGTATCTATTCTTTAAAAGCCTGGAGCCAGTGGAGGTATCAGAAAGGAATTTTTACATTAACTTGTTAGTCATGTGAGTAGGCTGAGAGTATCACTGGTACTCTGTTCATCTATTCTTCCCAGAAATCAAATAATAAACCAAACCTCATGAAAAGGGAGAAGATGTAAAAAAAAAGTAAAAAAACACAGCTTCCTTCCTATACTCTTTTAATGATGTCAGGTTCTAGTTACTTTCTCAGTATTTGTTTTTAATTTTATTTATGTTTTCAGAATTTGTTTAGTGTTTAAATACTTATTTACGTGTTTGGGCGTGTAGATTGACACAAACCTGTTTGCTTAGTCTTATCCTTATCTGTTGAAAATATGGTGGTTTTTTTCCACGTACATGTTCATGCAAAAATAGAGATGAGTGTAGTTAAACTTCGAAAAATTGCCAGAGGCCAAGATTTTTTTTTTAAGTATGTATATGCTTTTATATATATTATTAAAAAGAGCAAAAGACATTGAAATAAATAGCGAAGAAAGCCAGTAATAAAAGGTTATAATTGCTATGCAGATTGGATGCAGTAGGAACAAAAGGTAACGGGATATGGCTCTTAAACTGAAAGAATAATTTGCTTTAGTGTTCAGTGACGATTATTCTATTTGACATTGGAGAAGGAAAAAGGGTCTAGTGGGAACTGCGATATGAAGGAAGAAAGTATTGCCATCACAGTAGATAGCAAAATCCACTGAGTTTCATGTGGTTAATTTAGGGTGCTAGATGATCTCTATCCCTGATCTATGACTGAAATAAATGTGAAGATGAGGTCAAATAGCCCAAATTTATAATACAGCTTTCAAACTGGAAAACAGACACTGTGAGACTGATGGATTGCTAAGGGTAGCATTTCTAGTGAAATGGATGGAAAAATGGGTTAAAAGAGTCACCTAGTATGTTAGACCTTTAGTTTGATCTCACTAGTGTGCAGTGCTTTACAGAATTCTTTTGAAATATTTATTGAAGGAAATAATTATTAAGTGCATGAAGATAAGTGAAAATAGGGATGAAATAGAAAGTGGGTAGATTGCGTCAATCTAAATATTTTTCCCTTGATAAAATGCCTCATCTTCTAGATAAATAGATAGATCTCCCACCTGGAGTTTAAGTACAGTATTTAAGATAGAGCTGTATCTACTGAGAAAGAGGAGAGTTTCTTCAGGACTGGTCTTATTTTTGGTTTTAACAATTCTCTTTGTGCTAAAAGGAGGTACACAGTTTTGGAAGCACTGGCAATCAGAAGATCTCGAGCACTGGAATAAGAATATAGTAAAACCCAATAGTATGATGGTGAATAGTTAATCAAATATTAGATAGAAATCATCATTCTGCCTTTCAGATACAAGAGGTTCTGGAATAGCCTTTCAAAGGAATGACAGATACAATTAAAATTATTTATTATCAGTGGCTGGATTATTTTTGCTTTATGATTAAGCCATGCCATGATTTCAGAAACACACTGATGGGCTCCAAGCATAGCTGTCTCAGGCTAACAGGATTGTGAGTGCAAATACAATACTCTATGAATCCTATCTCAAAACCCTATCTCAAAAGCTTGGAGCAATACAAAACATTTGCACAGTGCTGAGTTAATGGAAGACAAGGCAACTTAACACTCTGCAGTTCATGTGAAAGCAGCAGAATATCCTTCTTTATGTGAAGCCTGCTCAGGTCTAACAGCAGCTGTGACCAGCAGAGGCACCCAGAGTCCCAGGGGGAGATGCTCAGGATTTTAACAGCGCCCTGCTGCATCCCCTCAGCTCCAGTAAGACTCATTGCATCTGAGGTTGCCTCAGGGCTATTACACGGCTTCCAGACCCAAGCTCCTGCTGCATGTTCAAGAAATTCTAGTTCCACATAGTTCCAGCCTAGGACTAGAAATGAAATCACATGCTTTGTTCAAGTATTTCATTTTCACAGATATTCCAAGTAGAAGTGTTTGACTATTTTTTTAATGGAAATTGAGCAACAGTGCTCAATGCCTAAGGGCTGATGCTAGTGATGCCAGAACTCATTTCTGAAATGCTTTGAACTCTAAACTAAATATAGTCTTGTTCCACCATACCTGCATACTCCTTTTGCTGTAGTTTTTCTGATTAAATGTGATCTGATATACTACTTCTAGTCCATAAAACTTGTACTTGGCCTCATTAAGGCCAAGTAATGATGCTGTAGCAGCCATAATATTTTCATTTCCTGTCTTTCTTATGATTTTAAGTGAATAGACATACTACTGCAATAATAAAAAGGATTTTTTTTTTTCATCTGAGCAACATTTAATTTCCCTAGTCTTTCCTTGTACTATATTTCTCCCCAGAGATTTTTTCACTCTACTTGTTCTTTTTCTCATTCTCAGGAGTGCCTACGTTTTCTATGCCTCCCTTTAGCCAGTTTCCCAAGAAAACAAAGCTTCTTAATTTTACTGTCTGTCTACCTATTCTCTCCCCTCATGTCCCTGGTAATTTGTGAAGCAGATAGGCAGTTTCTTCCATATTTGATAAAAAGGTAAAATATCTTTTAAGTTTCCATTTGCTTTCTGCAAACCAGTGCCTGACTAGAGATGCTAACATGCTTTAATAAGGAAATCAGCTAGTATTATTAGTGTTTACTGCTGTCAGTTTACCTGTTCATATACACATGGCTTCAGACTTCCCTCAACTTCTGACATATTCTGCTTCATGATCAGAATATGGTTATGGTATGCAGAGGACATGGATTTTCTAGAAGTGTTGTGGTTGTAGGTGCAGAAGGTCTGGTTTGAGTTCTTGTCCTAGCACCTTATTGGAGCTAGACAAAGGATTTGTAAGCTTGTACAGGTAGGGTGTAAGAAAAAGGAGATTCAGATGATGGGAGGTTGTGTGGTGAGTAGTTGCAGGGAGTACATGAGTTTATAAAACTCTTAATTCTGCAGTTCACCAAATATACTTATTTGTACAATTGTACAGAGAACTCCAGAGGTAGCCTAAGCAGTACAGAAGAATGAATGATTTTGCATGTCTTATTCTGCAGTTTTCTTTCCATCCTTGGTTGTATTTCAAGATAGAATTCACTGAAAAGAAAGAAAGAAAGAAAAAAAGTTACTTGGCTTCTTCATAGTCTCTCTCTCTACTTTGCACTGCAGAAGGTAAAAAATCTCTCTCTAGCTCTTTCTGAAATAGTGGTTGCTCTAAAAAAAGTGACTGAAAGGAAACTCACTAAACCTTTTCTGATTTTTTTTTTTCTTTTTTTTTTCTGGATGACCTGTTGTCTTCTTGGACTATTTAGATACAGTCCAAATATAAGCCACTGGTGAGTGTATTCCAAGCTCTCTGCTATGCTTAGTCTGCAGAGGTTGAAGCAGACCTGTCAAAGGAATTTCAGCAGAATAATTTTCCACATGAGATGCAGTTTCATCAAGATGTGGATCAACACCATGTCACAGTTTATCTCAGCTAAAATATACCCAATTACATCAGCTAAAGGTCCTTTAGGACAACAATATTGAAAATATCATTAGAAAATTACAGGTGGTCTGGACTGTCACTTGCTAATCACAGGAAGCTAATGGTTTTCAAAACTGAGAAGATTTTATGTCAATCATACTCATGTATGGAAACACACTCTCATGTGTTTCCACTTGTTCAAAGAACCCAGTTTGGCTCTTCAGCCTCCCCCAGGCACTCTGTGTTCAGATCTTAGTCTTGACAGCCACTTGAGCATTATCTGTGGGCATGTTGCTTCAATCTCTTTCTGACAAGATAGATTTATATTTTAAGAAAATATATTCTGAAAAACAACTCAGATAATGGAACTATTTCTGGAAAGAAAAGAAACAATGTAAGAATGTTTAGCAGAGTGGCAGGGCATGTGTAGAAGGGATTTCAGGTTAGAAGAAAAGTAAGGAAGATTATGGGAAGTGAATGTTTTGGGTGGAATAGGGGTAGCTCTAAAATGTCAGGGCTATGAGGAATCCTTTTCCCATACCTTTCCTTAAGGTACTATTTTGGATTGTCTCACATGCAGAACTTTCCTTGATCCTTCTTCACTCTTTCTAGTCCTTCAGTAGCATCACTGAAAAACTGAAAAATTCCTTATTTTTCCTCCTCAGTAACTAATATTTTTTATGTTCTCAGAAGAGATCCTTTATTTCCCTATGTGAAGAAATTGTTTTCCTGATTTATCATCTATGTCAAATAACAAAATATTCAGTTGCTTCAAGTGTCGCTATGATAATGCCGACCCACTGAACTGAAACCAGTGGCATGTACAGGGCAATTAGAACTCCGATTTGAGCCCAGTGAGGTGATTTCTTGGCTAATGTGGATTTCAGGAGTTATAATAAGGACATGCTGACACATGCCAAAGTCAGTGACATGCAGAGCATGGACATAACATGAAATGCAATACTGAATGTCATTCTACTGTTCTGATTTAAGTCAAGAAAGTTTCCACTTTATTTAAGTGTATTGTCTGCGAGCTGCAAAATTGGATATTGGAAGTAAAATGTCATGCTGATATTTTCTAGTTTAGACCATTACCTATTGCATAAAACATTGACTTAACTTTCTCTTACTTAAGACTCATGTTGTGAAGTCACAAACTAGAGCACCAAATTGTGACCTTAAAGTTTATGTTCCCACATAAATCAGAGACCTTCACATGAATATACAAGAATTTTGCTTCTTGATAAAGGATAGCTGATGAGCAATGAACAATATAAAGGATTCACAAGATCTGCGTGCTTACCCTTCCACTTCAATTAAAAAGAATATTTCATCCTGAAAATGCAAGCATTTGCTTAAAACATCAGAATGCAACAAGCTTCAGGAAAAATACTATTCTAGCAATGATTCATATGCATCTTGCAGAGGTGCACATTTTGACACATGTAAAGATATCAAAAAGTGATTTTTACTCACTTTTATATACATGTTAAAACACATGTATAATCTTGTGAATAGTATAAGTAATGAGACTGAAGTGAGTGAATAGTAGTTTTATTTTCATAGCATTCCCACTGTGAAGTCAAATGCAGCTACTCAAGAATCGTCTGTTTGAATAGTTCCAATATCTTAAAAAAGGCTTCCAGGTTTTATGTCATCACAATCATAAAAGTGCCTGGTTATTCTTTATGGATAGTACTGGAGTTTGTAGCCTGACTTCCAGGAAATCTAGCACCATCAGTGTTCCGTGGACTCCTTTAAGGACTCTGGGTCTCACTAGAGGACTCTTGAAATCAGTTTCCTTGAGTGTCAGGGCAGCCAGCAGTTCTTTTAATAGTAATAGAAATGGAAAGAATATGCATTTGAATTTGTTTGAGATTTTTGGAAAACAACATTTTCAACATTGGGGTTTTTTTTTTAATTCTTATTTGAAACAAAATCGTTTCACTTGTGGAAGAGGAAGGCCCTGCATTCTATGGGATTCCAGGGTTGAGAGTGCTTGTTTACAAGGAAGAGGGATAGAGAGAGTCTAGGCACATCCATTTGCTTTCCCTTCTCCTCTTTGTGTGTCTTACCTCTCTGCAGCCCCAGTCTGCCATGACACTCTACCTACAGGCAGCAAAATCAATGTCACAATTATTTTAATCTAGAGAAATCTACAAAAAGGCTACAAAGTCAATGTGTAGATTTTCTGTTTGTTTTATATTTGCAAACCTATTTTTTTTTAATAACAAGATTCCTATACTAACTGAAAAAAGCCACAGCAACATATGTTGGGAAGACCATCATCTGTAAAAGTTAATTGCCTGGAAGTATTGCAGTATTTCTTGATTCCCAGTAAAGGGAAAATGAGTATCAGCTTTACATGTACAATCTCTAGCTAACAGTATATCCCCTGTTTTGAATACAATTTCCAAATTGGTACAGATTCATATCAGTCATTTTACTAAATAGCATGGGTTGGATCCACTGCCTAAATAGACATGAAGCAAATAAATTATTCACATTTGCACAGAGGAATCTTCTATTTTAAGAAATACATTCTGCTAGCCAACAGAGCAAAATTCATGTAGATAAAATATATCCCATGTGAGTATGAGGGATATGCAAGAGGTAAATCTGAAATATTTCTTAAAATGCAAAATGAAACCTTTTGGTTCATTTTTTTTCAATTAATTTTCTCTAATACAATCTAGGTCAGCTTGTAAACAGAAAGTTCCAATTGAAAAATAATTGTTTCTGCATTTCTGATGAGAAATATTTTAATACCTTCAAAGGAACATATTCAAGATATTTGAACAGTTTCCTTTTTTAGCAATAATTATTTAGTTAATTCAATTCAAATTCACGTAGCTTTGATCTTCTGAATTTTTTTTTTCACAAATTAACCATTGATAATTAAAAAGAAAAAAGCCCTTCTCTGCTCTGAATAGATCATCTGTCTGCATCACATAAAGCGAATTGATGGATTATATTATTTTAAAATCTCTTTTTAAAGGCCTCTGTTTTTCCTACAGTATTGTCATTTCTGTCGAATAACAGCAATACTTACCTTCTTCATCATAGATGTTTGTTGTTTGGGAAAGAAAAATTAAATTGTATGAATAAGATTCACTCATAGATGTAAATGCCACTGTGACAGGCCATCAGTAAATCTGAAAGAAAAGCAAATTCTTGATATGCTATTGTAATAATGCACTTTTCCTTGGAGGGATGAGTATTATTACAATGTGGAGTGTCACAATAAGTTTATAGCAGAGATTAAAGCTTTCAGAAATATAACAAAGGAAAAATACTATAAAGCAACTGCATATAAAACATAACATCTCAAAACATTGAGGAAAAAATATCTCTATATGTATAGACGTCTGCATTTCCAGTAGCATGCTGCAGATTGCACAGCTAAGTCACTTTTCAGATGTAGATCATAAGAAAAATCAGATATAGATCATATGAAGAATAATAATAAGAAAAGTAAATTAGTAACTGTAAAGCAGGTTTAGACATTCAATTTTGCTAATAGATGGGTGGTGTTTTAAAAATACTTTGCTGATTATCAGCCATTCATTGACATTTCTATCACATTATTTAATTTCAGGAAACTACTGAAAATATATGTATTGGCTGAAAAAAAAGAAAATTCTTCTCCACAGTGTGTAGAAGGCTGATACTAACAACTTCTCAAGTTCAGAAATTGATTGCCCAAATGTCTTAATTTTAGACAAACTGAAAGTAATTTATGTTAATGTACTTCATGAAAAACAGTGATGAAACTGGGCAAAACAACTGTCGTGTTTTGGAAAAAAAAAAGAAAAGTTTATTCTACAAATAAAATCATAGTTTCTTGAAAGATATTCCTAAACAGATTTTTATTGTTCACCTGCTGAAAAATTTCAGTCAGGCCTGAGAGTGGTTTTGATGTTATGAAACCAGAAATATTTGTGACTTTGCTAATATCCATCAATTCAATGCAATAGATGTTGGTAAGAGCACTTTTGTCTTCATGATTATGAAATGGCATCTGAAATCCCTGTAAGATGTTAATATTCCTGGAAAGTATATTATAATTTGCAAAAAATATGCTGCTGAAAAATATAGAATGAAGCTATCAAATTATTTAACGTTTATACAATTCAGTTTCTTTTTAAATTCAAAGTAAAACCTCATTAAGGCAACAGAGTACTTTTTAAAATATAATTTCTAAACATTATAGTTTATATGGCTTCTGAAAGGTTTTAGAAGCTCTTTTCCTCCTGTCTTATAGTTATCAGAAGTTCACAAATCACAACCTGAAAAATACTGATGTACATGATTGAATAGTGCATGATATTTAGATTCTTCCTTGGTACAAAGAATTACAGTACCTTCTATTAACTTCACCCAACAGAGTGTCAAAAAATGAAAGAAAATGTCTTAGCACTAACAGAAATATAGATTTTTTTTTTTTTTCTACGCTCCTGTCTATATGTATCTCTTGTATGCTTTTTTGTATAGGTAGCTACAAATAGTGTTTTCGTCTATCTGGACACCTAGTTTCATTTAGTTTTGCCAGATAATTGCTTTCCATTTTTCTTTTTTTTTTTGCGTTCCCCAATTGAGTGTCAGTGGCATGTAACAAACAAATATTTCAGACACCATCTCAGTGAATTACTTTGCATGCAAATGTGGCATTTTGGTTTCAAAATTATATTCTGTCACTATTCTGTACACTTAAAAAATTCAGTAGTTGAAATACACTGAAATTCTCATGTTCCATTGTTTGATAGAGCTTTTATTTGGCCTTTTTTTTTTAGCAAATTCTTTGTCAAACTATTCTTTCCTTTATACGTCTAGTATCTCGTTATATTTTTGGATGGATGTGACCTCATACTCAAAATATAATTTGTTGAAGAGGGAAATACAATATTTTCCTCAAGATACTCATTCTAGACATTTCTATCATTAATATATTTCATCTTAGAAAAAGCCTCTGCTCAGGTAAAGTGGAACTGTGTTCTGTCATTATATTATTGGGATATAAATAGATTTATATATTTGTCTTGCTCTTAACAAGGCTATGCAATAAGTCTACAGTTGAACACAACTGGAATACAAATTTTTATTTCCTAGTTCAATACAGTTTTCATCCAATCATCTTTCCTATTCAGTGTGTAAGCCCAACTGCTATGAAATCCTTGCCTTAGTACTTCCCTTTGAAGAGAAAACTGCACAATACTGAGAGATAACGTAGCAAAGAAAGTATCATAGTTCTGCATCGAGGTGGACGGAGGACCTTGAGTATAGAGCAGAGAGAAATGGAAAGACTGGCAGGAGTAGAACAAGAATAGCTGCTTTGAGGAAAGATACCAAGACATAGAAATATGCATCTTAACCCTGTTAACAGGGTTAAAGAGCATAATGAGTATTTTGCAGAACAGAAAAAAATAGCATGTAAAAAACCCCACAATAATAGAGTCATAACAGATTTTTTTTTTCCTCTCTTCTGCATACGTAATGCTGCTACACCTACCAGAAATATGAATGAGCCTATGAAGGCTAAGTCATTCTAATTGGTTTTACATCATTATTTAAAACTTTTGATGTGTTTTGTTTTCTTTTTATTTAGATAAACGTTTGTCATCGGTCACTAAGCAGACTTTAGTGATTAACCTGTCATTACAGAAGCACTCAGAGAGACATGTGGAATATTACGTACCTGTGTTTCAGTATTGGTACTGTCAAGTAAATTAGATACTAATGCCAGAAAGCATCACTAAGCATACACGCTTATATCAGTATATACTTAAATGCCATCTTAAATAAAAATGGATTTAAACACATACTTTTTTTTTTTCTTTCTCTGGGCCATAGAAAATAGTGTGATATTCACACATATCACTAATTTTTACTTCTTTACCTTTCAAAATACATTTGTATGTACATTTGTGGCTTTGGGGCATGGGTGGTTTTGGTGGTTTGATTCAGTGGATATTTTCTCAGTGGTTGTTTCTCTCTTTCAGACTTGAATCTCCTACTAGATCTTTGGTGATGGAAGCACCCAGGGGAGTGCAAGTCAATGCAGCTGCAGGAGACTTAAAGGCTACCTGTAGGAAAGAACTGCACTTACAGTCTACAGAAGGGGAGGTAAGTTCAAATGGTAGAGAAGTGTTCTACAGCTCTGCCTAGCATAATACAAACAATGTGAGGATAGTTTATTCAGCAGCAAGGTAAACATCACAAGAAGTGTTCTGCATTTGCCTACATTAAAGTAATTTTGGTTCAGCTTGCTCAATTATTAATACTTATTTGCTTTTTGCAAATATTTGAATCACTAAGTTTCATTCACACTAACAAAAGTTAGTTAAATGAATATAGATAAGAATTATTTTTAATTTAAGAGTCAAGGAAAAAGCCACCCAGTCCTTCCGCATATCCATGGGACAGAGATAGCTAAGCGATAGTGGTAAAAAATGGATGAATGTGATGACAGAAGTTGTGATTAATTTGTATTAATACTTTATTAAACTATGATGAAGAGGTTTGACAAATTTGCTCTACGTATGGTTTATTTCCTTGAAAAGTTACTGTCTCTGTAAGAAAGAGAGAGAGTACTTTAACGTTATGTTCACTGTACTGTTTCATCAGTGTCTTGTTTCAGTGATCAGCTCGACATTAAAAGATTTTAGTATAGATTCTTCATGTGTAAACCTCTGTGAAATCATGAAAACAATTTTAAATCAGGTCAGTGGTTTGGTTCGCAATCCATGTATTGCAGAAGCGCATGAAAGATGACTGGTATGGGAGTCCTTTCATCTTCAATCCTTAAAATGATATAACACTAAAAAAAAAAACTTTTGCAAGGATATCAAAGGCGCTCAGATTCCTATTAGGCTTTTTTGAGAAACAGATAGATTTTGAAATTGTTCTCAGTGGGACTTGCGAGGTTACAGCATTTTTGGAAAACTGGTTATTTAATGTAAATATCTAATTGGGAATGGAGCTCTTTAGAAATTTTTTGCCTTTTGTGTTTGTATTTCGTATTTTCTACCCAATGTTCCCAGATACTTTGCGAACTATCCAAATAAGCAATAACAAACAAAACCAGCATTCACATCTGTGACAGATAATCCCCTGCAATGCATGTCTTTGCATGACAATGCGGACAGGAACATTGTTGGTCAATATACTGCACCAAAGGCCTACTTTGATGACATTTTTCTATTGATGTAAGTATCTGTCTTGCATAATTAAAGCACAATATTGTCCTAATTCAGAGCCTC
Source organism: Ardeotis arabs (assembly GCA_011801015.1). NCBI lineage: Eukaryota > Metazoa > Chordata > Aves > Otidiformes > Otididae > Ardeotis > Ardeotis arabs. The sequence continues at coordinate 14,992 of JAAGAY010001715.1, forward strand.
AAATACTTACATGCCACATGCCCCATCTTATTTCTATGTTTTTCCAAAAGCCAACAATTCCCACAATCTTTCACCTTACAACCTCTCTAAATATTAAGTCTATGTTACTGTTTCCTAAAGTTGCCAAGATAGCAGTAAGGACAATCTAATCCTCTTTTAATAGCAAATATTGTCCTCCCTCATCCTTGTCCTTTCTGTGGATATTATTATTGCAAAGGTTACAGCTTCCTGCTTCTCCCTCCATAAATCACTACCTGGCCCAATCTAGTATGTTTTCTACATTTATTATCATATTTTTTTCACCTGGAATGTATTTCTTTGTTCTTTCCATTCATGATATTGCCAGAGGGAAAAAGTAATACTCAAGTGAAAATCAAAAAGAAAAACAAACAACAAAAAGACTGTTACCTTTCCTCAATCCTCCATGATCCCTGAAGCGGTGGTTGTATTTATAGTGTCTTGGTTTAGTATTGTGCATCTCTGTGGTGCTTTGTACAAATACTTGATCTGTTCATTCATCAGGCATTTTTGCCTGTATAAGTACTGTGAGTTTATTGCATGACTTCTGATTTTTCTTACGTATTTACTACAACTTATTGAAAAGGTAGTTTTAGAAACAATGCCCTATGGCCTCAGTTGGACTTTGAGAATGGGAACTCAAGAAAAGTTATATGTGTTACTCAGAATTGGTTTTCAATTCAGTATTAACTGCTTTGTAGAAAAAAAAAAAAAGGCTAATATAAAGCAGACTTTGCTAAACTTCATATATTAAAAATCATTGTATTATTCTAGATGGTAAGACTTTGCAGATCTGAGATTTCCCATCTAGATGTTAGATTGATAGTTATCAGAAAACAGGCTACCAACCTTTCCCCACCTTTTTCCCAAGGAGCTGTTCTGTAAACAAACATCTGACAAAGTTTGAAGTGTCTCATTATCTCTTTAATACTTGCAATTCCAGTAAGATTTGAAAAGAACTGTACCCTAAATACACAGAGAAATTTCATCCTGAGGTCTGACCAACACCTTTACAGTCTGCTGTTTTCTCTCTTATACTGGAGAGTGTCAGAGAAAAATTCAGAAACACTTTGGAAGGCATACAATGAGCTTCCACACCATCACCAGTTGTGCAAAGTTACCATGACCACATTAAGGAATTGCTGTACTAATTACAGCCTGGTGTGAGGAACCAGGATAAACATCTGATGGATAAAATGTCTACATAACGAAATATTGATTGGTGTCCTTGCTTGCAGCTCAAAAGATACACCACAGATTTCCAGCAGTATGGAGGAAAAAAAGAAGTGTAAATGGTTTATCATTAGTCATTTTTAAGAAAATACATTCTGAAACAAAACAAATTATCTACATCAAAAATAAACTTCATGATAGGCTAAAAATGTATGCTTTATCAGGCAGGTTTCTTTGACGAATAAAAGAATATTGTCTTTGTGAATTGGATCTGTGAACCATTTTTATGATAAGACTTTTTTGCACTAGAAAAAAATACCTTTTTTTGTATTATTCTCACACTGGTTACATTCAACTTTTTAATGTTTGTAAGCTAATTAAAAAAAATTATTATCAAAAAATTGCCCTGTTATGCCAGAAAATAGCTATGCGGCAACTGGAATCAAACAATTATAACCATGTAGAAGAACATTATGAATTCATTGTGGATTAATCTATAAAACATGTATTTTTCTTTTATTTAAGAATAACTTCAGAATTTTTTTAAAGAATATTAAAGTGTTAATGAAATACTTTTCCTCTAGCCTCATTTCTCATGCAGTATAATCTTTAGCCTCTCACATCTTAAACTGAAAGCCTCTGCAAACATTCTGAATTCTGCTGTTTGATATATTTTATTTTTATTTACTGCAGTATTATAATAATCCTTTTAGCCCTTTTGTGAATTATAATGTGTGATCTCAGACTGAATACTGAGGGCTTTAATTTAGACTCAGATTCTACTGCCCTTTTTAAAGCTCTTGAACTACACCCTTGTGAGTTGAGGCATCAGCAGAATCCTTTGTTTCAATTAGAACATGGCATTTAATTGTGAACTATGTATTATTTTATAAATAAACCATAATCAATGGTTTAAAGCAGCAATCATTTAGAAGTAAAATGAAATGTGAAGCTACAGGCTTTAGCTGAATCTGTTGGTTCACATAAGAAGAAAAAGAACAATTCTTGTCTGGAAAATCAGCACAATGACTGCTAGTTAACTACTGCTTCTTTCACATACAAACACCATGCAAAAGTACAGATCAGTTTTGAATTCTGTAGATACTAGGTTTTGCTAGGCATAAAAGTATGTTAGAATTGGACCTGGAACACATTATCATATAATGATAACAAGCTTAAAAGATTATTTGATGTTGTCCACTCATTGGTCTAACAACTAATTTTAATGGTTTTGACAATGCTTCACCCTTTGAAGGAGAAGGCTGCTAACTAGCCTTAGCTCTTAGGAGGCTTGTGTAGCTGCCATGTATTTTGCAAGCAGCTTCTATGTAAGCTAGGCTTTGGACTTTCATTGTATTGCATTGACTATCAAAGATTAAGTAAGGAGAAAGGAGAAAGATGCATGGAGGCTTCTCACTTTTATAAATATATTCATATTAGTGAATTATTGTGATAGGATGAGGGGTACTGTGATAGGACAAGGGGTAATGGTTTTAAAATAGAGGTAGATTTAGATTAGATATCAGGAAAAATTTTTTTACAATGAGAGTTGTAGAACACTGGAACAGGTTGCCCAGAGAGGTGGTGGATGCCCCATCCCTGGAAACGTTCAAGGCCAGGCTGGATGGGGCTCTGAGCAACCTGATCTAGTCGGGGATGTCCCTGCTCCTTGCAGGGGGGTTGGACTAGATGACCTTTGAAGGTCCCTTCCAACTCTAACCATTCTATGATTCTATATTAGTCACCCTGTCTGTGACCTTTTTCCCATTTACTTCTTTACGCCCTTGTATTCCTTGTCAAATTACATGCCATAGCATCATTTGTAGACTATATTTTGTTGTTTCTGGCATAATGAGGCTGATGCTTTGGTAAGGCTTATAACTATCACCTTAAAACCGAGCAACGCTCTTTAACAGACAAAGTTTACTCAAAATCAGTGTGGCAGACAAGAGGCCAAGTTTATATTTACCATTTTAACACAAAACAGTTTACGAAGCATATACCCATGACTATTTTGTAGAGACTAACAAATCATAGAACCATAAAATGGTTTGGGTTGGAAGTGGCCTTTAAAGGCCATCTAGTCCAACCCCCCTGCAAGAAGCAGGGACATCTCCAACCAGATCAGGTTGCTCAGAGCCCCGTCCAGTGCTCCATCGCCCTCATTATAAACAATTTTTTTCTGATGTCTAGTCTGATTCTACCTCCTTTTATTTGAAAACCATTGCCCCTCATCCTTTCACAACAGGGTGTGCTGAAGAGTTTCTCCCCATCTTTCCTATAAGCATATAGTACTGATATTTGATCTCTAATCCCATCTGGTTCTCTTTCTAAGTCCAGGAGATGTATTTAACACAGAGATTAATACGTAACAAAACTGAAGTAATCTTCACTTCTAAGCTAAACCAACAGTACCATTTAAAAGCTTTGTTCTTGGTGGAGTTTTTGTGCGTGGTTTTTGTGTTTGTAAACTGAAAAAAATATATTTTTTTTTAATTTATCTAAATACACTGAAATGTAATTACCTTGTTCTGCAAGCTGCTTGCCTTGACTACAGAGGAATCGCTGATCAAAGCAACAACATTTCCTAGATTAGTTCAATTCAGCCGAGTTATGTTTGTTTGAGATTAAATGTTTGCAAAAAAAATTTAAATGTTTGGTATGGATGAAGTGAGTTAAATATAAAATAAGCAACGGCAGGCTCTAGAGCTCAAAAATCCACTGTTTATTCACCAAAAAATTGTCTAATGAATGTGTGGTGCATTTTGTTTTCAAAGCCCTTTTTTGTGTTATTAACCAGTTGACTTGTCACTGTTGTCTGGGAGAAAAGAGATTAGTGAAAATGAATGAAAATTATTCTGTATTTTTTTAATTACTGTTTTCAAGAATTCTATTACGATGTTTTGACACTTATTTAAAATTATTTAAATGCAAGGTTATTTTTAAGTAAAACCGTTCATTTTAAATTTAAAACAATTTTTAATGTGTAAATTAATTAATAATAAAAAATGCTTTTATGTAGAAGTCTACAACCAAAATATAGTGTTCCCAAGCTACAAAATCAAAGTGTTTTAACCCATGTTTGAACTGTTTGCTCATGGGCAAATTGTTAAGACCAACACCATAAGCCATTTTATTAGATAAAGAAGTGACAATTAATAAATTATTATGTATAAATAAAATATTTTTCCATTCATATCATGTTTTAATCTAGTTCTGATTTGAATGGTAATCAATCAATAAGGTTTTTTTACTTGCTAGACTAAGCATAAATGTTCCAAATACATTTCCCTTTCTGGGTTGGGTACATAAATCACAAAGAAGTTACATCTGTCCCCTGATTGAATGAGTTTGCAAAGACTTCTAATATCATGTAGAATTTGATTCTGGGAATTCTTGTGTATGAGATTACCATTGGCATTCCATAAGCACTGGAGCTTGTAAACTTCTACTTGTCAACATGCACAGCAAGCCCATTTGATCATCCCTGAAAATTATTTCCCTAATAGAAAGAATAAATACACCAGAAAATTTTTGCTTCAGTAGCCACCCATATAAATTGCACTGGGGTTATAACTCAGAAGTTACAATATATGCTTGTGTTTATTTAACATGAATTTACAAAAATGTGTACTTAAAATGAAATATGACTCCATAAACATCACTTCAGTATTCAAGAGTCAAAACATAAATTCTTCCATTCAAGTAGGAACTGCACACTTCAGTAATGTACAATGTTATATTTAACATATATACATGTTACTTATCAAATCACTTTCAGTTGTCAGTAGTTTCATGCATAACATGTGTCACGTTCCGATTTCGGATGACAGGAAGGCCCCCTTGCGTTCTAGCTGACCTCAGATGAGTCTGGGAGGCTAGGGGCGGCTAGACCAACCTCTCACACACCGGAGCGTGGTTTTGCTCATATTCTCAGGAACAGAATTAAGACTCAAAACAGAGTCAAGTGCCAGGTAACTTTATTAACCTCACAAGAAGTTTGTAAATGGAAGAGAAAGGAGAGAAAGAGGGAAAAGAGTTTTGGTTGTAATAGCTACCACCATGGAGCTGCGGCATCCCGACAGTCCAGTTCGCTCGATGGGGGAACAATCTGTCCAGTGTTGGTCATTTCGATGTCGGTTCCGTGGATGTGTATTCCGGCAAATGTGTATTCCATTGAATGAAAGAAGTGTGTTCCGTTGAATGAATGAAGTGAAGTAGTGTATTCCAGCGAAAAATGTTCCCCTTTTATGTTGGTTGTTTTCATTGTATTACAAGAGCTGATTTTCCTAGCCGCACCCCTCACCTGGTGGTGATACACATGCCCATTACCGGGTGATCCATTTGCCCATTACCGGGTGATCCATGACCGGGTGATCTGCATGCCCATTACTGGGTGATACGCACCTCTGGGCGCATGCCGGGGACTAGGGCTAGATTTCTCGGAACCAGTTCTGCATTCAGGTTCGGAAGACAACAGGAGCTGGCTTGCCAGATAACGGGAAGCCGTTGTTCGGGTTGAAACAAATATTCAACACAGTCTCTCACAACATGAAGGTGGGAATGGGAGCAACGTTAACAAAAGAAGAAACTTGCCAGGGTGGCTCTGTCCATGTGTTTCCGGTATAATATTTAGAAAGAGAACGTTCCCCACACCAGACCACATTTTGGCCTAACGGTGTCATTTGTCTTGTGGTCAGCTGATCCTGCTCCTGTAGAAAATATATTTTCAATACACAGTTTGTACTAGATCTTTTGGTCTTCTCGGAATGTTTAGTATATTCAGTTTCCTTCTAGTCATCACATTCATTTCACTGTTTAACTGTTCCTCAATGCTATTAATCATTATGACAGATATGGTACCAGGTATTGTGCCAGCAAATGTTTAGATTTTACAGTGTATATGCTATGAAGCTAATATTTTAATTTTCCACTATAATATATTTTTCTTTGCCTCAGAACTATCTTTCAGATTTAATAAAAGCTAGTTTAGGTGAGTGGTTTTAAAATAAATGTCAAAAACACAGATAAGTGTTAGAACAAATGGCCCGTGTGAACTAAAGTACTGCAATTTACCCTGTAGTTCATCTTCACCTTGAATATTAAAACATACTGGCATATGAAAATTATATAGTTAAGTCTAGAGACCCAATCTATATAATCCTATTTGTATATATGCTTCTGACGGTATATGCAGAAGAGCAAAAAGACTAGACAAAATCTTGCATCGTCGTCATTCAGTTTGATTCTGAAGAGCCTAAGGGAATCTGCAAGTTTTATTTAGTGAGGTGTCATTACACTGTCTCCTCATACTGGTTGATGAACACCACACTTTTAACTTTCTTTCATTTATTCCACATTTCCTCCAGTTTCCTGCCATTTCTTACTTACACTAGCCCTGAAACATGCCTTTGCAGCGCTGTAGAATTACCTGTCTACTCAAACTGTACGTGAATACAGAAAATTATTTGATATTTATACATTCTAACTTTTTTATTTGGCTTTATCAACTTAGTCTATCATCATCTCTCTTGAGAGGACTTAGTCAAGGACACAGTGAGAACTTTTGTACATGGCAGGCTTATATTTCTGTATGAAATGGCTTGCAGAAATATTTTATTTTTTACCTCATGCCTATATCTTGCTGAAACTTCTTTCCTTCAATTTAGTTATTTCATTTCTAGATAATCTATAACTTCTGGCTTGCCTTCTTTTCCTTTTCTCTCTCACTGTTCGGATGAACAACACAGTCTAATGAGCAGATGACTTCCAGATGTCCTTTAGCAAAAAATGTATGTAAAAGACTACATTTTTTCCATTCCTATCACACACCCTGCAGACTGACTCAGTTTGCTATTTTAATTAGCCAAGAATCAGGTCTACTTTTAAACATTATAAAGCTAATACATTTTTCTCAGCACTGAGATGTGCAAGACAAAGCACTGATCTAGAATTTCTAAATCTTAAGTATTTAAAGGGAATGATGCTGCTCAATGTTCTGCTCTCTGATGTGAAATAGCATTTCTCTGAGTAGTTGCTGCTTTTTCCATTTTGTAATCAGTCAGTCTCCCACAATGTTTCAAGAATGGATAGAAGTTTTGGTTTTATCCTTGCCTATTTATCTGCTGAGGTGTGAGACTCTCAAAAAGAGAATGACTGGCTTGCATGGCCTTGATGCATTTGAAGTCTTAAATGGCTTATCTAGTACCTTTCACAGCACGAAAGATTAGAAAAAGACCATGTTCACAGGCACTACCATTAACTACTCTAGTCTAGCAACAGTGTTCCCTGGGAACATAAAAATGTTCAGGTTTTTTGTCTTCTTCCTTTGTCTTGAAACATAACATCAGTCATAAAATGGTAAGTACTTTAAGTTTTACTGATGTTGGAGGACTTTTTGGCCATGAATTTCAGTTTTTAGAAGATGATAGGAGGGGAGAGACTATATCTTCAAATATGGACTATGTTCTTCTGAAATCCCTTATGTATTGGGCTACTATGATGATATATTTGAACCCCTGCTTAACTAATAGATAACAGTTGCATCCGTAAATTTAGTCTTTTATTTATAACCTTGACAGCATATGTACAGATTAGATTTTGATGCTGGTTTCAAGCCATCTTTGTTAATCCTCTTCATTTTGGCCTTCCTTAGGGATTAGCTGTAGGAGTCTGTTAAATTGCACAGCCTTTCCAGCTTTCTGCAAAGGCATAGAGCTTGTTAGACTCATCACAGCAGATACACCCTCATAAGAAGCCACTTCAGTTTTTTTCAGACACCTTGGTATCTACATTGCTCAACCATGTGTTCTGGGATGCGTGCTGGGACAGGACCTGTTAGCTACTGGTCAAGATTATGACACCAGAAAAACCTGGATTGATGTACATCACAGTGTGAAATATATAAGCAACAGTGAAAAAGCATGCACAGCTATGTTCAAAAAGATAATTTAATTTAATGAGCAAAATAACTGAGCTGCATTGTATTGTAATGCACACTGGAGTAAGGCCCACTGGATTAAAGTCTTAGAGCAGTACACTACAGAACATCTGCAATGAGGAGTTGCAGAAGCGTAGCCGTCCTGATGTAAATGAACACATAAAAATATTAAGCTCCTAGAAAAAAAGATAAGTTCAAGAGATTTTAGTCTAGCCTGATCTCTGACAGATATGCCCTCTGTTTTTTCTGAGTTAATTCTTGTTTGAATCAGGACATGTCTTTTAGAACCCACTTATTTTTGATTTACAAATTTCTCATTATCTTTCTCCAGCACCATGTAGCTAAACTGTCAAAATGGCCAGTTGCACACTCTGCCAAAAGAACAAATAGCAAATCTTGTATTGGATTTTCTTACATGTATGTCTTCTACACTGAAGCGTCTTTTATTGTCACATATATAATACTACAATATCTCCTGCTTCCATTTTTTAAAACAACAGCATAGAAATAGTATTTTTCTTATCTTCCTTGATATTCCAAGTTTATCAGGGCTTACTGAAAATCAGTATTAAAAGTCCAAAAGGTTGCTCAGATTTTTTTTGAGATCTATTTGTTAAAAGTTATCAAGAGCTGCTGATTACAAGTGTATGACATTACTGGCTCCTGTTTAATATCCTGTTGAGTTACTGTTGAAATTGAAAGTATTTTATCATGGTCATTTTCTGACAGCAATACTTGATCTTTCTCCTAGTAGAGAACTACAGTGAGCACTATTCAGTATAAAAGATACACTTCTACTAACATAGAGCTTATACTGTTGAATGCTACTGGATTTTTGTGCCATACTATTGATAATTCCACAATTGTTACATTAATAGTGGTCTTGTTAACATTTCTTTTATTCTTGATATGAGACGTGAAAATACTTTTTATTACCTGTCACTCCACTGACTGATTATGTCCTTTGTTTCCTTCCTACATTTTACCAGTTCCTAGCTTCTAGTTTGCTATAAAATTCTTTTTTTTCCCCATCTATTATTTTATTTTCTTATTATGCTTGCTATGGTGACTTTCACATTTACTCCTAGATGAGTTGAATGTTTTTACATGTGAAATCTTTTTTTTCAGTTGTAATTCTAGCAGAATATTATTAAATTGTTTCCAACACTGTCCATATTTCTTCCATCTAAATTATTTCTGTGGGAGTTTTGACTTCTAGTTCTTCCAGGTCTATAAAACTGGACTTTTAAAGAAGCAACGTGTGTATGTGTGTATAAATGCATCATTCCTTTGTCATATAAATTACAGAACAAAGATAATTTGCTGCATTTTAGTTTTGTAATCAATTCCTCTGTTAGTCAGGATGTGAATTAAAACAGGCATCGTGCCATGCAATTATCACCTGTGCCTCTGAGATTCTCCCTTTCTGTCCCTTTTAGTGTAAATTCCCAGTGATGACAGTGTCTTACTCTGGGAGCTGGAGAACTTGCAGTTATGGGGGGTGATATTGTTTGGGGCATCTTTCAGCCTGTATTTCCTTCGATGATCCCAGTCATTTACAGTGCTTCTCCTCTGAATGGTAACATGACTGTGCATCAGCCTTTGTATGGGATTTTGTCCAGTCATCTTTCCTTAAATTTTTCCCAGCCTGCTCTCCTTCACTTCTCTCCAGCAGGGGCTTAGTAGTGCTTCTGTGCTGCTTTTCTGCCATATACCACTGATTTTATCATAAAATAATACTTTTCTCCTGTAGAAAAAAGCAATATGTGCCATATCTCCCCAGATTCTTTATATGTACTGCCAACATTTTGATATAATGTCAAGTTGGCTTTGTTGATTTTCAATACTTTGTAAAAAAACACTAGTAAACATTTAAGGAACTCACCTTTTCCAAAGGTTCATACTGTTATCTGCAGGGCTTAAAGCCATTTGGATTTGTTACCTGTCTTCTTGAAGTTCATAGTCTCCACCTGAGGAAATGTCTGATATTACTTTGGCTCTCCTTAACTGCTTCCATATATAAAAAATAAACTCCAGGCAGCTGGAAACTCATCTGTTTGTTGTAGTGGAAAACATGACTTTTTTCTGCTTTAGTTACCTGATTTCATGACATTGTTTATTCAACACCCTGAAAATGCAACGTGAGTGTAAATATTGCAGAACTTGATACAGATTCATTAACATTATCGGTATTTACAGTCTCATACTGATTTATGTTATTTCCAATGGAAAGATATTTAAAGAAAAGAGTATTTTTAAATCATATTCAGTGTTCAGAAACAAATGGGAATAGCTTGATGACCTTCTTAATAAGACTTTAACCTGAAATCTTTTCTCCTCTTAATTTAGTTCAAATAGGCTCTTTATTTTGTGCATATGACTCTGTAACCTTATTTAATTATTCTCTGGATGTAGCTATTGTTAAGCCCCTGCAATTTAGCACAGTTCAGCACATATTTCCAGCTGCTTACAGGAACACACTGGGGAATGTGCTTTAATATCACTTCACACTTATTAAAATAAAAATTCTTCCAGAGCAAGCATAGGCTACTGCCATGAATGAATAAATTTTAATCATAAAATGTACAAGTAAAAACTCAACCTGTTCAATAATATTGTCAAAATGGTTTTGTGTGAAACCGCTTGTATCAGAATAAACATATTGGGTGAAGTATTTGCATATACTGTAGTAATGAGTGTTAATGGGTATACAACTACATAGGATTGGAAAACAAGAAATGTTGACAGCTTTTTTATTTCTAAAAATATTTTTCTAATATATATTTGTAATATTTATAATAATCTAATACTTCTAATAAAATATTTCTAATTTTTTTTTATTTCTAAAGAAACCTCATTACTATACCTCAAACCACATTTTTATAACATGTCATGGTTCTGAAAGAAATTTACTTACTCCTTTTTTTTTCCCCTCTTGTAGATATTTTTAAACGCAGATACAATCCGTCTGGGAAATCTACCAGTGGGTTCCTTTTCCTCCTCCTCCTCCTCCTCCTCACCCAGCTCTTCAGCTCCCCGCCAGACTATCTATGAGCTCTGCGTCTGTCCCAATGGTAAACTTTACCTGTCCCCAGCAGGAGCAGGCTCCACATGTCAATCCAGTAGCAACATCTGCTTGTGGAGCTAAAATGACTCCAATTTATCCTCACACCAGAATAGCCTTTTGTTACTATCCCTCTGCTTCACAGTTCTGCTCGGTTTCCCCTGTGACAAGTTCGACGCTTCAAACGGCCTGCAGAGCAACTTCTTCCACTGTAAGCAGGAATACAGCGCTGCCTTCTCTTGTGGTTTGTGTTGCCACTCAACATAGAGATGGGAGTGAGATATTCAGAAATCAATGTATTCTTCATCAGGAAACCTGGAACCTAATATCACCTTTTGTCTAAAAGGGAGAATAACACAGGTGCCTTTGCTACATGAAGTGAAGCACATAGTTTTAGATTTTTGCAGGACCTGGATATGAACTGCACTTATATATATATACAGTACATAAACAAATTTGCCCAGAATCTGATGGTGAGATGAATTGGTCCCCCCTGTATGATAAATAACTTTCCTGTCTGAAAGCACAATTTTCCATTCATCTTTTTGGATGTGAACTTTTATCCCTGAATTTTAAAATTTTGAGGCATTGTGTGATGCTTGCTTTACTAAACAATTAAATTCAGTAAATGTTTTTTAACACAAAAAGAGACAGAATCCCTCCTCGAGTTTGGTTTCTTTAAAAGTGTGTTGTTACACTTTGTCTACTAAGTCTAGGGTTTTGTACACTAGGTAAATTTTGGAAGTGCTCAGCAATATTACCTTGCAGAGTTAAGAAGACATTTGCTCTTGTTTGTCAGATCTGGATGGCCTCATATAGTATCTTTGTGGCTACTGCATGTGAAACAATTGCTTTAAGTAGAACATACAGTTTCTGGAAAAGAAGGGTAAAGAGGGAAATACCAATGATGTTTGTTGGTCAGTGTATTGCTCTTCACAAGGTATTTATAATTGGCAGATGCAAAAACAATATAAAATCATCAAAGGTACATCTTGTCCATTTCCTAGCTATGTCTGACTGCTGCCATTTGAACACAGTACAAACACATTAATACTCATGTAACGTGTAATGCTGAGAAGCAACGCACTAACAACTGGTATGACATTCACATTTATTATTCTCATTTGTTTACTATCTGCTGCTAAGGTTTTTAAAGTAATAGTAATATATATCAAAACACATTAAATGACATTCAATATTAAAAAGTACATTGATATGACATTGACTTTTCAGGTCTGTGTTTAAATTGTGCAGCCCCATTTGCACTCAGGTCTTGCTACTGACTTCCTTTTTGGACAAGTTTGATGTGGGATTTCTTTCTTGTATCAACGTTCATGCTTGTTTGGCTTGGTCAGTAACTGAAATCTTATAAAAAATGCTTTGGTATGCTGCTAGTAAATTTGTTGCAACATTGATTAACAAGAGTATCTTGAAACTTGCAGAACCCAGGAGTGTAAAACAGTGTAAAAATGTTTCCTATTGTGGAAGATGGCTTGATTACATGAGGTAAGCGTGTTTTTTAATTCTATCCTCTAAGTTACATCAGCTAGCGTGTAGCTTTAGAGGCTTCTGAATGTAAGATCAGCAATGCAATGACGGCTTTTGCAAGGTGTCAGGGCAGACAATGCAAGGTGGGTATTTCTATGCATTTTTTTTCTTAGAGGAAAAAGACTATAGTGAGCAAACGAATACTCTGATTACCTTTCTGATTTGTTACCAACTAATAAGGTTGATTTTGTTTTCAATTCAGGTGAAATTCACTCCTGTGCAGAAGACCAGCATAAGATGTGTCCACGGCTTGACTGGCACTTGTCTTTCCATTGTCTCTCTTCAGAGGTGTGAATTTCACCCCATAGCAAGAATGCTATATTTGCTGTTTCTACTAGTTAAAGAAATATTTTAAATTTATTATCTCTTCTAAAGAAGGCTGTTAACAGCTGATTTGTTATTTCTTTGAGAACTTTATTATTTTACTTGGAAATAAAATATATTAGAAAACATTGCAAGAAAATACATTAGAAGCCTGAAGATTTTTAGTCAGAGTGACAGAAAGAGATACCAATAACAATCAAGGGGATAGTGAAACATTAGAAAATGTAGCCATACAGTATACCCTTAAAAGTATAGGGAAATAGATGTCTTTTTCTTGTGCACACAAGTAATAGAATGGTAGTCTGAAAGTCATGTGGATAAATAGTATTTCAGGAGGAAAGGTATATAGATCTGTATGAGGAAATATCTGTATGTATTCATTTTCTGTGCACATCTACATACACCGGTAACTTAAAAGATGAACAGGTTACAGTGACTAATCCATGGTTAATTTTGGCTTCTTACAAATTGCACACAAATACACTATGATTTTTTTTTTCTCCCCAAAGAAATCCACAGGATGACTTGCAGATACTTTGTAATGAATTTTCCATTGATAATTTCTTATTTGTTTGCTCTTCACCTTGTGTGATTACTTACCTGTAATACATACAAAAAAGGTTTCTGCCCACTGCATGGAAAGACCCAACCTTTACAAATTTTACACAAATTTAGGTGGGAGTAGACAGGTAGGAAAAAAGAAATACATCTCTTTTTTTGTTAGATTCATTTTAATAGCAAGGCTGGAATAATTTACCATTTCATATAAAGAAAACTCAGGGCAGAGGTGTGGATGGCACATCAGACGCAATAAAACCATGCCAGTAAGTCCACATAGCTCTGCACTATCAGGACTTTCTTGGAGTCCCTTCAGTCTGAAGTAGAGAGTACTTGAGAGCTTCGGCAACCTATGAGGCAACATAATGAATTCTCATAATGTCTTAATATTCTGGTGAGTTTCATAATATTGATGTTTTACTTTAAATCAATTGAAAACTGTAAGAAGGGGAAAATCATAGTTTTAATTTTAAAGAATATTTCTAGCTCACATGATTTCAGAGAGTATTGGAAGTGTAATTTCAATGCATTTAGAGAACTAACAAAATCAGAATAATCTGTAAGCAGTGTCATCATTCCTGAGTGGAAGAAGAAACAGACACAGTGGTTTTGAATGTTTGGAGCTGGCAATAGTGAAAACCTCAATACTAGGGCTCTTCCACTTATAGTGCACCCCAAAAATACCAGAAAAATGGCATAATCCCACAATGTCATTTCAGACAGAAGGAAACTAGAAGATCTCAGCGCAAATGCCATATTAAAACATGGAGCCATAGCTGTGGTATTTCAGAGCTGGTTTTATAATGCTGAAGTCATTGTGTGCAAAGCCATAGAAATTTTCAGATTCTTTTAGTCACCTTCCTCATAGATTCCTGGCCCCATCTTCAAGTTATTTCAGTCTTTGTTGGCCATTTAGAATAACTAACATTTAGGTTATGATTAAGCTCTAGCTAATATTTCTCTAGGTAGAGTGCTTATCTAACTGAATATTTTGATTTTGTATTTTAGAAAAGAGATGTCGCTTCTTATTCTGGTTAAGGCAAGAGTTTCCCATTAACTAATCACTCTGTTGTGACAGTTTTAGGGAAAGATTGAAGACATTGAAATATTTTTACACATGAATATGAGCAGAATTTAAAAAAAAATCAGTGGCTAAAATATTCCTCTGAGTTTTTTTATAGTATATGAATACATGTATCAAATAAAGCTTCTTTTTGTACTAAAATGTTTGTATGGGAACCACTAAGATGGTGTTGCAGCTGTTTGACTTCTTCAGGGCTATCCTTATGACAACAATGAAATATATGAAAAGACCTTATTAGCTACATGTATTTAATATATACGATAGATTTATCCTCTGTAAAAATATCTGTGTCATGATATTATAGGATACTGTCTCTTTCTTGTTGAAGAAAAGAAAAATAAAAGCATCAGCCAACCTCTCTGAGCACTGTTAGCTGTATGGTTTTGTATTGCAGTTCATTCATTGGTTAAGTGGTAAGACCAAAGACTGACACTTCTATTATATCTAACACTATGACACTGCTGCTTCTACTAATTCTGTTGGAATGAAGAGATGACAAGTTGTAATTACAACATGAAACTGTAACATAGTTTAGATTTGTACAGCATTTTGAGCTGTAGATTGTTCACTTTTTTCCAGGGTTTAAATTTTTTGTCAGTGTGGTGTGGTTACATTACTGTTCATACATACGACGATATATTGGTGTTCCTAAGAAAAACAAAAGACTCTGTTTTCCAAAACGTGCCAACACATTGCTTGTTTCAACTGAAGTTATACTGTTTTGCAAGCAAAACAGTGGCTTGACTGGATAATGGAATTCACTTTAAAACCATTTTAGATACAGAGGGCTATTAAGCCTGGGTTGAAGATACAGCCATAAATGTCTGGAAGGATTTAATGAAGGATGTTTAAGATATTCAGTTGCTAACACCATGTATTTTTTTAATGGATTTTTTTAGAATCTAAATCATTGTCTAAATAAAAAAAAAAAATAAAAACCAAACCTTAGACTATAGAATTGTTATCAGCTGATTCACTGTAATTCATATATAAATTGCATTGGTTAGAGTATCGTATTGTTTCAGTCAGTACTCGGTAAAGGTCTGCTAACCATTTTTGTTATGTAACCAACATGATAATTATTTTTTTGTGTGTGTATATATATATATTAAAAAAGAATGGAACTATTTTCTTACACATACTATGCAATATGTTTGTAAAACTGCAATATTACCAAAATTACAAAAGCTGTGCTTTTGTACTCTCTTGCTTTATGTAAAACAAACCTTTTTTCTATTTAATGAACTGTCTGTCTTGTAATTGTAGAGAACATTATTCAAAAGCAGTACACTTTAAGTACTTTAAGATTTTTTTCTTTTATTTTCCTTGGGTTTTTTGTTTTATGAAAATAATAGCAAGGTTTTGGAAGTTGGAAATTGCTTTTTCTTGGAAAGGTAGAACTTTTACAGCATGTAATTAACACAGTTTGAAATCTCTCCTGTATTTCTTTCATTTGGTTGTAGCATTTTCATGCTACTATATAACCATAAATAAATGTGCCATAAATAAATGTGATATATAAAACAGGAAACATATCAGAACTAATTTCAAGAATAATCAAGTGGGAAACTTTGTAAGCATGAAAGGAAGATGTAGGATAACTGATGAGAAATTTTTAGGTTTTCTGTATATTTTCATTTGATAGATTTTTTTATTAGTATGCATTTCCGTACTTCTGTCTACATCAGCCGTATTGTAATAGCTTTAATTTGTTTTTCAATTTTTTTGTCTTCACACACAGCATACTACAGTTTTAGTTCAAAAATGTTTTTGAAAACAGAAGACATTACATTCAAATGCTGTGCTTATGTTAAGAAAACTCAATTTTAAAGAAGTAGAGGTTCTATTTCTGCATCAGCATTAGTAAAGTTAAAATTACAGTGCTGCATCTCATCTACTGTAAAAGCATATTAAACTGCTCAAATTCCTTTGTATCTTGCCAGAATAAGCATAAACTGTATGTTTATGTTTAAATGACACCAATTTACAATCCACTTGACAATTACACAGTCATGTAAAAGATCTTGTAGGGATGTCATCAATGCAAACAAATCCTATCTATGTTTAAATTGGGTTGCGTCAGTTCTGCTCACGGCATAGCTTTGCACAGAGCTCTGGTAAAAAGCAGGGTGAACATTTGGGTGGTTTGTTTGCACCAAGCTCCTTGACACCATGCTACAATTTCAGCAATATCCTCAGTAGCCAGAGAGTAGCTAGCTGCACAAAGCCTAAAAAAAAGGTCGCAATTGCTGTACAAAAGCAACAGTTGTGTAGAACTGTCAGTAATGTAGGTCCTGCTAATTCACAAGTGACTAAAATACAATAGAAGTGAAATACAGTTAAAAGAAATCCATCAAAAATATTGTGTTGATTCAACATAGTCCATACTGAGACTAGAATTTGATATGAACTCTCTGTGTAAAATAGGGTCTCTCTGAAACTTTGAACTGGCCTTCAGATTATGTTGTTTGAATTTGAAAGTATTATTTGATCTTTAATCAATACACTTCTTATGCAGACCAGGACAAGTTTCAGAAAAGCCAAAGTAAAAGCATATATTGTGTATCTGGTCTAATTAGAATCAGTACTATATATACCACAAATAAGCCTAGCCTACTTACCTGAGAAAAAAAAATATATTGAAATTAGAAAATTTCTCTCAGTTTGGGGAAAACTATAATCTTTAAGGGCAGTTGACCCTTTTAAGGAGTTTCCAGCTCTTCTGGTGTCTCAAATTCTGATGCGTTTAAGCACTGAGAGTAACTTATATATTTAAAAATGTCCTCTGCCTTAATCAAGTTCATTTAATGCATGACTTGCTCTGAGAAGTAAAGGTGCCGTCTAATCACATGTATACCTCCTTGTTTGTGAGACCTGTGAGGGAGAAGTTCCACTTCGAGCATCATCTAGAGCACAATGAAGAATAGGACTTAGGCATTAGAGAATCATTCCTGTGCTTTATAGTATTTTGGGAGCTTGCGTACAGTCATTCATCACCACTGAGATCTGTTTTCTAGCACAATAACCTATTTCTAAGTGTATATTTCAGAACTGCTCTGAAAAACTGCATCATTTTCTTTCTAGATGGTGTTTACTCAGTTTCCTTGTCCCAAACTCTACAACAGTTAGTGAAAGTAAAATCCTCCCACCTAACTCTCACCCACTCTTACCTCTTCAGCTGCGCTTCAGTTGCCCCCTTAGCCTTCTCCTTTCTTCCCAAATAGAAAAGAATAGACAACAGAAAGGATTTAGCTGAGTCTTTTTATCAGACTCCTTCCTGTGTAACTTCCTGGAACTGTGTGAAAGGGGAAGTTGCTATCAAAGAGGAAGATTATTTGCTATGTGAAAACAGAAGTTACATAAGAAGGAAAAGAAACACAGGTAAATATAAATTTTAGTCTGATGTACTAGAATGAACAGTGAAAGTTTTTGGACTATAAACTTATTAAAACTTTTAGTTTCTCTTAAGTTTTATCATTCAATGAATGTATTTAAAATACAAAAAAAAATGAATATGCAAACTATCCTATCCTGTTACATTTTTAATTTTTTGAAAATAGAAAAGTAATCACTAATTCATTATTGTTTTGTGTGATCTTTGGGAGATTGGAAGACCCTGCTGATAAAAGAAATAGAGTATCTATGTAGTAGTGCAAGAAGCAGCTGTGATAGTATCTCCCACGCTACAGTAGAACTGAGCGAGATGTGGGGCATGCACTCATGTGAGGATGGAGGGTCTCCTACAGCATTTTGGTATTGTGAAGGCAACAGTCAGGATGCTTTCCAGCTCTGTGCTCCCCAGAGTGAATAAAACATGGCATTACAATAACTTTGGACAGACAGACAGAAAGGCAGTGGTTTTTTTGATCTGCATAGGAAGGGGTAGGACAGTAGCACATAGGCAGTAAGTCCAAATCCATGTTGCAACAGTACACAATAGAAATATAGTTGAAAGCTGGATTATTTTTTTTAAAGTGAAAAAACGATCACTAGACTTCTCCCTAGACCTAATAGTAACTCAGAGAAATGGACAGAAAGTCAAGTAGAAATGAATCATGTTTACATCTTTATATCTGTGGAACTTTCTTTTTCCTTTCTTTTCCTGACTCTTTTTAAAAACACCACTGGAAAGGAGAAAAGCAGTAACCTAGGTATGAATTTTGTACTTCTCAAATAGAAGGTGACAGTGAAATCTGCTTCATGTGTATCTCTCTCTGTGGCAGAAAGAGCTGAAGACAGTCCAGTACACTAGGGTGGATTCAAACACTGCTGGAGACAATAGGAAACGCTGACAAATTCCATATCGTTGGATTAGGCTTTGAATGTTCATTAAAAGTTTGTGCAAAAAAAAAATTGTCATGGTCTGTGACTTTTTACACTGTATTTCTAAAATGCATCATTAACATAATTTTCCTTCAGAAAATTGTTCCCACTTTTATCTACAGGTACCACACTGACTCCTACATATGGAGAGCTCTAAATAATTCTACAGTCTTCACTCATTTGTCAAAACCTAATTAACAAATTACCAGATGTCCAAACTGAGTCATAAAAGGAAATAGTTAAAACATCTACTACCACTGCCTTTTCATATTTCAGCCCAGTGTTCTCCTCGCAGTGGAGGAGTTGCACCATTTCTGGAAGCAATAGAGTTGATATTCCTGATCTTCCCAGTCACTTCTAAAAAGAATCTGCAGACCATGCTGCCTCCCTTCCCTCCTCCATGAAAGAGTTAAATTAGGAAAATGAATCCTTACCACTGGGATTTGGGCTTGATTTTTGCTGCACAGTCTATCTTTAGACTTACCATTATCCCCACTTTCAACTGCAAAGAGGAGACAAAAATATGATGGCAGCTACTAAAGCTGACATTATTTATTCCTGTAAGGAGTTATTGCTTGAGATAATAGTTTCTGCTACGGTGGAGCAAAATGCAGGGAGAGAAAGGCAACATACAACCAAAACATTAAATGGAGAAAGAGGGTGGGAAGAGAATAAAGGCATGAGAAAAAGTGACAGAGAATGGTGCTAGAAGAGGTTTAGAGTTTAAAGGGAAAGACAATAATTTTGTGTTAAAATTTCTATTTACCTCTCTGGCCTTGTCAAATGTATCATGCCAAAATGCAGGAAGCAGAGGAAAAGCTTCAGGATACCATTGATTCAGAAATAATTTCCAAGACCAGAAACGTACTGTTAATAAGAAAGAGATAGGATAGACAATGTCAGAAAACCTCTGTTGCTACTCTGGCCGTGATGAGTTACAGCTGTGGAACCTATATGGCTATGGAAGCTATATACATTATGTTAGCCTAGATGGAGAAGGGAGTCACTGGGGCTTACATTAGCCTACAGCAGTGTAAATAGAAAATAGCTGGAACAAAATTTAGGAAATGGAGAATAGTCTATAGGTTGGTGGTGGTTTTTGAGTGGATTTTTTGAGGTAAGAGTCTGAACTGTAAGGTATTTTCTTATTTGTCTCTTTTTTTCTTTTTTTTTCCCTCCTCCCAAACAGCATCTGGGAACAAGCATTGACATCTATTGTGATTTGTTTCATAGCACTCAAGAAATGTATATTGGTATATAAAAATATATAAGAAATCAGGCCTACTTATAAACATTTCAGAAACAGCAGCAGCTTTCTTTTGTTATGAAAGGTAGATCCACCAGCTAAAGAACTGGACTGGTGAAAGTTTGTGTTGAGTTTTTTAAGCATATAATGTGTCTACCCACATCACATTCCACAGTTTTAGAGTCCAGATGAGTCCTTTTCTTATATCACCTTGGAAAGAAATTGTTTATATCTCTACTTATGAATTATATCATATGCAGTGCAAATTTTACATAAGGATATTTATATTCTATGATGACTATTGCCACTTTGTCTTCAATTTTCCTAGCATAAAGTGCTGGACTAAGTAGACCTACTAAAACTCTGATGCTAAACTATTGGTACTTCTATTTTTCTTTTGGAAAGTCTAGGACACTGTACCAGTCCTTTCGACAGTGCTGTGATAATAAACATCTCTTCTCATGCATGTTAGCATATATTTGTGAGCAAGTCATCATATGATTAACCAGATTCCTGGAGCTGCTTCCTAAAATGATTTGTTTGTTTATCTCCAGTTTCCAAAATCTTGCATGGCTTTAATATAAAGTGGGTTTTATCTTTTTGTTTAACTATAGTACATTATGTACTTTTTAAGAGATTTAAATTATACATCTGAACCACAAAACTTTATTAATGGCCATATGTTTCTGAGAACTGAAAGGGAAAAATACATTTAAATCACATTGCCTCACATTTTACAGAACAGTATAATTTCAGTTGATTTAGGCAATTTTCCTATCTATTTTTAGGAAACCTAACAAGCAAACATTTAATTAAATTTGACACTGTACAGTTTGCCTAACAAATATCACTTCATTTAGACTATTACAATGACAAAGTATTTACATTCCAAAGAAAAATTTCTAAATGGTGTATTATTCCCTTTTAGAATTAAATAATGTATTATCATGTTGTGAATTATGGCAAGTTAAGTTATATAAATTTTTAAATAAATGTAAATAAAATTATTTAGTATAAACTTCTGTGAAATGTGCTCCTTCAATTTATTGAACGTTTCTATTAACATACTTAATCTAGAAAATAAGTTAAGCTACATACTATCCTTTTCATATTCATACTCATTTTTACCTCTGATTTGAGTTATATCAGCATCTATTATGTTGAAAGTGTTTTGTGCAAGTCCTAAAAAGCCCTGCTGACTTTATATGAATACGCTGTACTGTGTCTTTGAGGATAAATGTCATCAATCAGCAAAGCGAATCGGTGGCATTGGGCTGTACTTCATATATTCAGGTCTAGAAATGATCTATATTTGAGGCTTTGAAACACAGATAAAACCTTTACCTTGCACATAAGGGGCAAAAGCAGCTTGATTCCACAGTTCATCTGCCACATTGCTGTTTGCTCATCCTGGTGCTCTTGTACTAAAATTGTCTTCTCAGCTGCATTGGATGGTGTGACTGCACATCATCAGGCAACGAGCACCCCTTAACTACACACACTAGGCTGAAGAAAATCAATTTGGATTCTCAAAAGATGAAGGTAGTGCAGATGGCCACTGTACATTGCCAGCTGTTCCACACACTGGAGTCTTGGAGAGGGACTTAAAAAAAAACAAACAAGAAATTGGTTTGCAAATTGTAACAAGCTACTGAGCTGCATGGCTGCCCTATTTATTATCATGTGACACAGAAGAGCTCAGACAAATGGAGATTGGAGTTTTCTTCACACCTGCAATAATCAGTAATCACAGTATGGTGGAAGGGAGAAGAGGAAGTAAATAACAAGTTTCACAGTCTCACCCCCATGAAAATGTCAGCTCTGTAATATAAGATTTTGTATGGGAAGGTTTGGCTATCAGCTGTATAAAAATTGACTACTCTATCTGTCAGCTGAGGAGAATAATTTTCTGAAAAGATTTTTAGTTGTGTATTTTCAGTCATGATGATTACTCTGCTCGGGCCTTCTCTTTTTTCTACCCATTAGTCTTATAACTCATCTTTCTGTAAGAGACTGTAGTAAATACTAATATTGTGAAAGTTCTCCAGGTTAATGGCCTTACCTTCTCAAGTTTAATAAAATAACATATGGAAGCAATGTTTCATTTTATCATCCAAATTTAAAGATCTTGTCATAATTCCAAATCAAATCATCCTAATCACCCTCTAAATAAAACACCTTAGATATCACTCTGTGTGGTTTTCCTGATAGTATTCTTATCTGTGGACTCTGGAGGAAACACCCAATCAATGCACTTAGCCCAATAAATTTCTAAGTCTAGGTCAGACTAATCTCTGGCGGTGGCTGCAGGGGATGGTATTTAGGGACAGCATGTGAGTCTAGTCAATTTATACAGCCCATTCCCCACAGAATCCCTGAGTATACATATTTGTATTCCCTGCTTTGTACCTTTGGTATCGGTTTATGGATCTGTTGTCCATGATTTTCTGTAATCCTTTTTTCAAAGCTACTGACGCAGCTGCTTTTTGTAGCAGCAAGTTCCAAATGTTCATCAGCTGCAGCTCGAGTAAGAGCTTGCTTTCATCTGTTTTAAACTGATCTTCAAATAATTTCACCAAGTGCCCCTAGTACTGATATTGTGGGATTTAGAAAAGAGAATATACTATTTTGATTGGAAGGGACCTACAATGATCATCTAGTCCAACTGCCTGACCACTTCAGGGCTGGCCAATAATTAAAGCGTGTTATTAAGGGCATTGTCCAAATGCCTCTTAAGCACTGACAGGCTTGGGGCATTGACCACCTTTCTAGGAAGTCTCCTCCAGTGTTTGACTAATCTCTCAGTAGAGAAATGTTTCCTAATGTCAAGTCTGAACCTCTCCTGATGCAGATATTTGATGAATAATAGCTCTGGAACCACCTTATCCACCACTGTAAATGTTAAACCTGAAAAGTCCCAGTCTTCCCTTCAGTTTCTTCTTATAAGAGGAAGATATGCTCCAGAACTCTCAGATAATTCCTGTTCAGTCCTGATCACTTACTAACACTGATTTATTTCATCTAGTACTTCTGTATGTGTTCACCAGTGACCTAGCCCTTCTGACTTACCTGCTACAGAGAATGCATTGAGTGTGGGAATAACCCCAGTACCATCAGCATCCTCTACTTTAGGCTTGTAGTCCTGGCACAGAAGCACTTGTAAATTTTGCCCTTGCTCCACTGTTTGATATTGCACATGCCAGTCAGCCGGCCTGGCTAGCAGTCTGGTTTACCTACTCTATTTATTGTGATTGTGATGTTTATTCCCTCCTGGCCTTTCAGAGAGAAATTGAACATTAACCACATCCTCTCAGGGGTCACATCAGTCTGAACCAGGTGCTCTTATGTGCCTATTGGCTTTCACCCAGTTCCTAGCATAAATACTGCTCTACAACCTTTTTAATTTTCAGTGCCAGCAGACTGGCTCCATTTTGATTAAAGTGCAGACTTAACAGGACCACTGAGGGGTTTTTAAAATCTATTACTCTCAAAGTGTTGCTGCAAAGGGTATATGTGTTTCTCTGGCATTGATCATCTCTCGTGACAACAAGGGTCATGCACACTCCAAGGTCCCCATCTATAGATGTATGCAACCACCCTCCCCAAAGCACATGAATCAAGTTTTGCTAAAAAGGAAGAAAAAAAACATTGTTTGGACCTTTTGCTCTTGTTTTCCAAATCTGTGTTAAAAAACACCACTGAAGCAGCATTATTAATTTCATTTTATTGTTCAGAAAAATCTAGCTTTAAAGAGCTTCTGGTCATAGTTCCTCCTTCCATAGTAATTATTTTTCTAATTTCAGTTTGCTTATCCTCATATTCCTAAAATCTTTACTGCAATAAAAGTTGTCACATATTCAGCTGGCGTATAAATTATGTTAGTCTCTCAATGTTCAGCAAGTTAAGACATAAAAGATTTTTTTTCTGTAGGGGAAATGGGAGTTTTTTAAAAACATTACATTTGGAGAATATTGAGGCACGGTTAGGAAGAGGAAATTTTGTATTTTGGGCAGCTTGCTGAATTTTTCACTTTCCAAGTACTTGACTAAACACTCCTATTCTGGTTGATCCAGTGTGGTTTTTCAGCCCCATCAGTCTCGTGGAAGGTTCCTCTCCCTGACCGGGTTCCTCCCAGCGTCTCTCCAGCAAAGGCTTCCAACTCTCTTCAGTCCAACCTGTCTTCTTGTCCAACCAATCCTATAAAGGTCAAAAGGTGCTTAACAGCTATATAAGGCCCCAGGAGGTGCTGCAGTGTTTGTTTGGTAATCAGTGCTTGGATTGCAGCTGGTGGCTTCTTTCTCCTACTAGGCTTTTGCCAAATCTGACTAGATTTGGCTCTAGTTCGTGATCAAATCCCCAGTCCTAGCTCTTGTGCTGGCTTTTACTGCCGACTTCCGAGGCAGTTATCGTGCTCTGCATCACAATATGCTTCATGCCATCAATGGAGCAGCACAGTAAGTACCATTGGATGGAAGGGAATTTTCTACCAGCAGGTAGGTGTCCTCTGGCTGGTGCCTTCTCAAGTTTAAAGATCTCCAGAGAGCTGAACAAAATCTGTGCGCAGCAGTCTAGAGTGTTAGGCATTCTAGCTGAGAAAAAGACTTCTGCCCATTTTTCATTTAAAAAAAAAAAAAATTTTTAAGCTGAATTTCTGTTGAAAATCTAGTGATCATAAATCATTGCAATACATTGCTTAGTGTTTTCTGCATAGAAAAAAAATAAGCCATTTTCGAGTGTTTGTTTTTCCATTATTAGGGACCATCATAAGTACTTTGCCATCCCTTAGCATCTTTCTAGGCTTCCAATCTTATGAACAAATATGTAAGCCTTTAACTGCTGATAGGCAACAATCTTAAGTAAGTTTTATGAGACTACTCCCAGGGTGAACAGCTAAGTGACCAGTTTAAACATCAGTAAATGACTTTATACTGCCTACACTATGAGCTTTACCCAAATTCAGAGAACTACATTAACATGCAATGGTTAAGACTAGCTTTCTTTTTAATACCTTAGATCCAGTTTTAAGGGTTATTCTGAATTATCTTTTAAAAATCTCAAGAAAACTAGATGAGGCTAAAAAAAAATCTTCAGAAGCATCAGAAGGAAGAACTGTCAACCTGATGCCTTCCATTGTGCTTTAAAAATAGAAAACAAAGGATAGTAAATTTTTAATTAGTAAATCAACAGCTCTTACAGTTACTAAATTAGCTAAGGCATTACACGTTTATAGCACTCTGGGAGCCATGTTTTTAATATTCTATGTGACTAGATTTTGTGCAAAAGCTCTTCTTTCTCTTTCATGTTTGGTACAGACAATTATTAGAAAGAGAGGGGGGAAAAATGATCATAAACTTTTGCCATAATTCTTAAGAGTATTTAAGTGTATATACTTTATCTATGTCTGTCTTATCACTTTATGTGAGAACCATTGTCATCATTGTTTTCAATAAGTGATGAACAAACTTCAAGAGTTTAAGAATTTGAGTATGCTATGTAAGACCCTAGCATTCAGACACGGTTTAATAATTTATCCTGACATTTTTGAGCATGTTATTTCTCTAGATTGAGGAAGACTTTATTAGGGAAGACTTTTCGAATAACTTCTTGTTATTGGTGTTTTCAAAGGACATCTGCAGTAGTCCATTTTCCTAATATATATAAAAATGAATTTGATAAACCTCTGGATTCTTTCCTTACTACAATAAAAATTTGTCACTCAGAGAAAATTAGAGGGGTGATAATCCAAGCAAAATTATCATCAGACCTAGTGATATGAAGCAAAATCCAGAGCTAGTCAAATAAAGCAAAATCCAATAATAAGCTCACTGCATATATAAATATTTATGCCAAAGGCAAAGATTTCTGCTCAATTTCTTCATAAACTTACACACAGGATTTTTTTTCCTCTGATTCTCCTGTTCATATAGTTGATATTTCTTCTCCACAAAATGTCTGTGCCTTTATTTGCAATATTACTGATCCTTACTTCAGTAATTAGATATAAAAATTTACACTGTAGGACATAGTACATTACATGAAATTATGTTTAGTACTTGGCATTTATGACTTTGGTAAAAGGCTTATCATTTTATTTAGCCTGACCGTTTGCGAAATATTTGAAGAGCTTCTACTAAAGTAAAGTTCAGAAATGCATGTGGCATTGTTGTTATACTCACTGTTATTTATGAAATCTCATGTCTTTAGATATCTTAAATTATATTTTCAATAATTATGATGGGTAAGTATCAAAAACATAGGGATTACAGCTTAACAGGTGTTATCTAATACTATGCTTGAGTGCTGCAAATAGCCCAAGGAGTATATTTGTGTCTAATTGTCTACACTCTAGAGCACAACAGCTGCCACTTGTAGCAGATGCATCATCTGACTGAAGACATTCTCCAATGTGTCAACAGACTTTTCTGGTGCAGCTGATTATATATGATTGTATTTGGCATAGCTGCATACCCTTAATAAACACATTGTTCACTGAACATTGGAATACTTTAGTCAGCTGTTTCTTATGCCAGCTATAATGGACTATCAGCCAAAAATTTTCATTAAGATGGCTGTTTACTGGACTATGTAAAATGAATCATTGGCCTTAATGAACTAGTGTCCACGTGTCAAAAATACACTACAGTGGGTGGAAATAGCAGCCTTGGCAAGCAGTCTTTACACAGAGAATGGAGTATCTTCTAATTTTTACGAGTAATTCCACTAGTAGTGGGCAGGCATGTAGTTAGGTGATTGTCCTAGGAAGCTGCAGTGCTGCTTCCTGCAATAAAAGTCTAATTCCTACAAAGTTCACACAAAGTTTTTTGCAGCATATCTATGTTTGACAGGCACTCATTTCACAGTATGATATTACTCAGAAAAAAAGGAGGGAGAGAGAGAAGAAAAAAAAATAGATAAAAAAAAGAAAAACCTATATTTTTAGTATCAAGTCTAACATCATTATTTCTTTAAAACTGTATCTTGTGCCCAAGGAAACAAAGACATGGAAATATGAAGGTACATGGAGCACTGACCGATTTAATTAACAAAGAGCACTAGAATCCAAAGTTTTCCAGAGGATGCATCTGAATGAGGCTTGGGAACAGTGGGAAGGGAAAAAAAAATTGCCAACAACTTTGAGATTTGTAAGAATGAGTATTCGTATCTTTTCTCGTATGGCTTGGTCCATATTCTTAATTTTCCTGAAAAGTTATCACCCATCACTTCCTGGAGGAATAATTAGAAAACATATAATGACTTAACTAACATTAGTCTGACTTCCTCCTGTCCGTTCTTTCTTTGTATACTTTTCTTTCAAAGCAGAGCTTTTTACCATAGATAATCCATATAGCTACTCAAACTAGATTTTCTTCATTTCTTCTTATTTTTTTTCATGTCAGAACTCAATCTTTAGAAGCAATCTAAAAGAGAAGATCTATAATATTAGCCCCTATTAACCTAATAAGGAAGGAGCTCGATTCATAAAAGTTGGTACAAAGCAAAATCCCAGTAGTGGACTAGGAAGCTTGATGAACCACTTTCCCACTATCTGATACCTCTCTTACAGTTTTCAGCATCCAGGAAGGAGCTTCCAGTGATTATTATTCTTTACCAGATGTGAACTGCATGGGTTTATTTAGTTCTATTGATGTAATGAGTGGAAGAAATAAATCCGGGACATTTTTTTTTTTTTTCCCTCTAAAATACTGCAGTGAAAGTTTTGGAAGGAAAAAGATCAAATCACATTGAGCTGACAAGGTCAAAACAGTCTGAATCAAGAAATAATTGAATGATCATACTTGATACTAGAGTCATTTGGGGAAAATTGATTTTGGAACCCATGCTAGATAAGAGTATGGTAATTGTTTGCAGCTGCTTCTGATATGTGTCCAGGATACATCTCATGCCATGCAGAGTTTGGTTTCCTGATTCCCAGAGACCAATTAAGGCATTGCCTTAAAATAAATAAAAAATATGAGACAGAGATAGGACTTTTAATGTCATCTACTAAAGAGGTAACAAAGCAGTGGGGTTTTGTAAGTAAGCTACTGAAGACTGACAAAGGTCTTCCAAATGGAGAGAGTGATTACTTACAGGATCATGGCCTGTACTGTGTGAATTCTCAGATGACCTAAGGTAATAAAGTTTAAGTCTTATTAAGTCACAAGTCTTTACATCTTGTTCATCATGAAGGACAGGGAGTCCTTTAGAACAGATGTCATAGTAAGGCATCAAGATTGTGTGGGCATCTGAAGCACAAAATAGTATGTTAAACTATGCTGATTTATTAGAATTAGTTAGGGAAAGCTACCTTCTACACAAATGTCATAGTTTAGCCGCACTCAGGACTGAGCCCTATGCAGTTGCTCGTTCACCCTCTCCACCCTTGAAAGCAATGGAGAAGCTAGTATAACAAAAGGCTTGAGGTTTGAGATAAGGATGGGGAGAGATCATTCAAATTACCGTTATGGGCAAAATAGACTTGACTTGGGGGAACTAATTTAATTTATTAACAACAAAACTGAAGTAAGATAATGAGAGACAAAACCAGATCTTAAGAATACATTGTCCCCTCCCCTCTTCCCAGGTTTAACTTAATTCTGGACTATCTCTACCTCCTCCTCCCGAGCGGCACAAGGAGGATAAGGAATGGGTGTTGCGGTCAGTTCATCACACATTGTTACTGCTGCTTATTCCTCCTCAAAGGAAGAGCTCCTCATATTCTTCCTCTACTCCATCGTGGGGTCCGTCCCATGTGCTACAGTTCTCCATGAACTGCTCCAGTGTGGGGTACTTTTCCACAGGGTGCAGTCCCTAAAGAATAGACTGCTCCAGCATGGGCCCTCCACAGGCCACAGCCTCCTTCAGGCATCTGCCTGCCCCAGCGTGGGGCCCTCCACGGGCTGCGGGTGAATCTCTGCTCCTCCGTGGGCTTCCATGGGCTGCAGGGGACAGCTGGCCTCACCATGGGCTGCACCACAGGCAGCAGGGGAATTCTGGCCAGGAGCAACATTACTGCTCCCCCTCCTTCTTCACTGACCTTGGCATCCTCTCACAAGAAAAGTTCTTCACAACAGGCTGGCAGACGCCTCTCAGGTTCTCTCACATATCCTCTCTTCTCTCCTCTCCTCTCCTCTCCTCTCTTAGCTGGGCCAGCCAGGCCCAGACAGCCACATAGCAGGAGGCGAGAGGGCAAGGCCTGGAAAGCCCATGCCTCCCCTTCTCTGTCTGCACTTCTGTTTTTATTTTTCCCCTTCTTAAATACATTATCACAGAGGCATTATCACCATTGCAAAATTGCTTGGCCCAGGCCAGTGGTGGGTCCACCCTGGAGCTGTCTAGGTTCACCTGACAAAGGAGAAACTTCTAGCAGCTTCTTGCAGAAGTAGCTCCCCCACTACACAAACCCAACAACCCAACACAACAAATAAGTTCGATTAGTCAAAGCAAGATCTCATAAAAAAAAGAACACCTTTTGCATTTGTTGAGGTTAGTGGTGTAATCTTAGTACATACAGTACTTCAGATTTCAGTAGTCCAGTCCTGTGGAGGTATGGAAAAACTTTTTTTTTTTTTATTACAAGGAATGTCAATTTTTAACAAGGCTTGGAGGAAGGCCTTGGAGAATTCATTGGGAAAGCATATGTTCTGTATGAGATTCACTTAGATTCCGAAAGGAAGACAAGTTTAGGTGTAGAAAATAAGTTTCTCATCCTGGAATGACTCTGGCCAGTAATTTAAGGGGAAATCCAAATTTTAAGTGGAACAAGGCAAACTAAAATTTTCTCTGTAAGGATGAATTAAATTATGTTGACTTATTAAAATTTTTCAATATTAAAATAAGCGTCAAAATACTGAGTTAATTGACAATGGGGAAAAAGGAGTGCTAAACACACGTGCTTACATTACAATGCATAGATACTGCACCAACACATGGAATATATATGTATGTGTATATATATATTTGTGTGTGTATATAGAATGCAAAGAATCTGTCAGTGGGATATCAGATTCCAAGTAGTCAAAAAGGTGAATTGTCACTTCCTTGCCTTGAAGCTGTTCTTACCATTGTTTCTAATGGATGAAATTTTGTAGATTGTTCTTTATGCTTAATATAAGCTTCACAAGTGCACAGAAATTCTTCAGTTGGGACTGCATTGTTCTGTCACTCAGTTTGCTTTGCTCTCATTGTGTTTTATCTTAAGAATGACAAGCATGTGATATATTCAGCTTCTACATACTAATTATTATGTGATAGAAAAATCTCAAAACTTCAGTTTTTATCTTTACAGAACTGAATAAAGAAAATTATCAGCTGCGTACAGAGTTGGATGCAACTTGATACTCTTAGCTGTAGTGGGAATTCAAGCCATATCAATCAAATCAAGCTGTCACTTGGGTTTAGGCAAAAGTGTGTCTGATACCCGACATGGCTGGGTATCTTCAATTCCCATATCTAGGCACTCTGTACTCACAAAATTCTGTTACCTTGTAATAGCCTTAATGTCCTCTTGTGGCAGAAATGTGCTAAAAATACAATTGTACTAAACTTTGAATATTTTGGAGAGATAAAATGATATGCTAATTTCTGTGTTCCGTACACCAGGTAACATGTGTCCTTGTAAAAATGCCTATCCTTCATTTCTGAAATGGCTTACACGTAGGCCTGAACTGATAACTCTGAAAAGGGTCATCTGTTTAATAGAACAGTTTTTCGTTAATGTCAGGCTTAACTACTGTCAAAATATGCTAGATATAATGCCAGTCATGGTCAAAGTTTGTCTGCCTTATACAATGTCATTCACACTGGCAGAAGAGCATCACAGTGGTGCATCTCAAACTATAGAAACACACAGTGGATAGTACAGAGTCTGAGATTTGTTTGATCTCACTCTTTATGACAATGTATTTGATTTTCCTCCACAACCAATTCCATGTAAATACTCTATGCAAATAAGAATTAGCTCTGCATCCAAATGTGTGGTTTAAACTCTGTACCAATATGCACATTTTGATAATATAAGTCTATCATGGGCATTGTTTGATGATGAGTAGCACTGAAACTCTGGGGTTTTTTCCCCCTACTGTTTATGTTATTTTCTGTAAGAACTTTGATTATAACTTAGAATCATAGAATCATAGAATGGTTAGAGTTGGAAGGGACCTTCAAAGGTCATCTAGTCCAACCCCCCTGCAAGGAACAGGGACATCCCTGACTAGATCAGGTTGCTCACAGCCTCATCCAACCTGGCCTTGAATGTTTCCAGGGATGGGGCATCCACCACCTCTCTGGGCAACCTGTTCCAGTGTTCTACAACTCTCATTGTGAAAAATTTTTTCCTAATA
>JAAGAY010001716.1:0-14244 GCA_011801015.1 Ardeotis arabs
AAAAAAAAAAAAAAAGGGCCATTAGAATCTTAACTTTGTAAACTTCACAATCCAGCTCAGCATTTCAGACATCTCATATGTTAGCAACATGGTGACCTAAGACTGAGATTTGGCCTACTCTGACAAAGGGTCTATTTGCTAATTGCTGAGGATGATCCAACTGGAGCATTTGGATGCCCTTAGCACACCAGGGTACACAGCCTATTCAGAAATTTGGAATAGCTTTCTGGAAGGCTACAGATTCAGATAAACATAACAGGCATAATTTTCAGCTACCATAAACTTCTGTAACCCTGCTTAAGTGAGAATAACCAAGTCCATGGATTTATATGAGGTGATGATTATTTATTTTCACTTTGTGTTAGAAATTAAGCTGAAAAACTGGATTGATAATTCTGAATGGTCTTTTTTTCCCCTTCAGCTCCCATTCATTCATTCCTGGCTGAGCAAATGTTTTCCTTGACTAAATGTCTGCAGACAGTGTCAGAACAAAATGCACTTTTTGCATATTTGCTTTACCTATGATGCTGAAATCACTCGTGTCAGTTTTCTGATATTTTTCATGGTTCAAAGGCACCTCCCCCCCAAAAAAAAATACTTGAAAAGGGCATCTTGCAGAAATCCTTTTAGCAGAAAGCAATGTATTGAAGAAGCCTGTTTTGGAAACCATGAAGAGCTATCATCCATAAGAATAATCCTGAATAAACTGTCTGATAGCCTGAAGCCCAGAGTGTTCTTTGTGGACTTGTGGGTAATTGCCACAGTGAAGAACATGCATATATTAAATTAAAGGTATGATTTTTTAAATTTCTTTTTTTTTTTTACTCAGTTAAATGCATTAAATCCCATACTTGCTTCACTTACTGTCAGCATAAGGCTTCAGGCATCCTTGTAATGTAATAACCAATAGAGTTATATGAACAGCCGTTGTTCTCTGGCAGGTGACAGCACAGCTTTGCATTAATATCAGGCTATTATTAATAACACTAATATATTCACTTGTAGAGACAGTGCATCTTAACGAAAGGGCTATTATTTCTGAATTGTGTAGTCTGGCTGTTTTCTACACTTCATTGACTAATGCCACATTTTGAAACAGCTGGCCATGGGTTTGTCACCTGTAAAAACAAACATCTTATGTCTGTATTAAGTTCAGTCCTTTTTCTCTGCTTGGGTTCTGAACCATGGCTGCTACCACAAGACAGCTTAATAACCAAGGGATTAACAGCAAATACGTTGTGCATGTGTGCTGCAGACGATACGGCTGATCTTCAGGACATGACAAAATAAACTCATTTATGCTTCAGGAGTAGCAAAATGGCCTCATAGACCAGCAAAACTTTCCATCCTATTTCATGGAATCATGCTGTAATCAGTAAGCATGTTAAATTATATTATCTATAATATAAAGTCATATTGCAGGAGCCTGGTGGCTTATGTGAACCACAAATCACTGCCCTGGCAAAAAGAGACCATAAAAGTCACCCGAACTGAGAGAAGCAATGGAGAAAGCTATGCTTTTAAATAGAGTAGCTCATACCACAAGCCAGCTGGCTGAGCATAAATAGTTTACAATTTTAAATCAGTGGTTATTTCTAGGTGATATTTCTCTTTGTATCATGCAGTCACGATGAGACAGAGCATTAATTCCCAGAATATTTATGCACTGATGTTTTACACAAAGTATACTAAGGAAGAGAAAGACAGTTTTCAAAAGCAGCAGACTGACCTAAGCTAAGACAATACAGGATCACAGGCCTTTTTAGGAGCTTTTGAAAAATCACAGCCAAAGGGTTTGGTTTTGTTTTGCTCTAAGCACAGGGAGGAGCATGGACCTGCTGGGGTGTGTAGGAGGTGTCTCCTGGGCACGTTATTGGAGTGAATCTCAGAGGTGGCCATGGTGGCTGCCTGGTTCTGGTGCCAGGGTCTCCTGCCCTGCTGAGGGATGCAGCTGTTGGTCACCGTGTGTGATCTGGGGACAACCTCAGGCCTTCTCCCTCCACAGCTGATCCACTGGTCTCTGGATTTGCTTCTCAGTCAGCACACCTATGGACCTCTATCATTATTATTGTCCACTAGGATAGGCACTGATATAGGAAACCAGAGACATGGATATTTTGAGTAGGACACTAGAGAATGAGACACAAGTGATAAGCCTGGTGCTTCTGGAGGTGTGTGGTTTAGAGACAGGACATTTAGTTCCCACAAACTATTTGCCAAATGTTTCTTATAAATCCCCTATCTAAAATTGTAAGATCTGTCAAAGTTCCCTGGGATTTATAGCAGCCTAATAACCATAATAAATTACTGTATTAGCACAGAGAGAACATGCATGGGGTGATTAATAGATTTTTCTCAAAGTCATAGATTAAAATGAACAGCAGAGGAAAGGAAAACCTTCATATTAACTCTGTGGGAGCTCCTGTATTAATTGGCACATAATCAGGTACAGCTGCTAATAATCATACTGCTCTTTAAACCAACACACACAGCACTGCCAATACAGCCTTAAGAGCTAGCAATTAGAGAATATGCAAATATTCTTTTGAAATCCAGGCTGCTGGATGAAAGTCACATTTTCTTATAAGCTTATAGATCACCGATCATGGGTTGTGCTTATGTCAAGACGCGACAATGTGGGATTCCCTTATGCCGTAAACCATCTCTTGCTCTGCTTGCAGGTCACTGAACAGTATCTGTCAGAAGATACTTTTTTTTCTGTGTCCTATTTCTTGATAATACAAATCTTTAGAGCAACCAGGCTTCTTGATGGGACATTCTGCAGATTCTTTGTGGGAATCTCTTTTTACTGGATATTGTTGTCCTCTGGAGAAACTACATATCTCAGCTTGCCAGAGCCACCACTGGGTAACACAACATCAGGAAAGTTCAAATAAGAAAGTAAACTTAAGAAAGCCAATTTATTGTATAGCAACAAAGGACTGAGCTCTTGATTACAACCTTGGAAGCAATTACAGATGTAGCAAAAAAATCCCCAAACATTTAAGAAACCTACAGTGACTCTAACAACCTCTTGTTCCAGCTGTCACTTAGGATTTTTCCCCTCAACTATCAGAGTCAAGGGGCAGAATTCCCCCTCCATAGAACTGGCTTTCTGAGTAGGCTATCATCCTAGAGTTTCCATTAAAGTTAATACTCAAGGGTTTTCTTGTTGGTATTGAATGCAAACAAAGCTCCAAAGCCGTCTCTCAAGGGCCTCTCTGTTTCTTTACTCACTTAGGGTCTCTTGCCCTCCTGCAATCTTGGCACGGCTGTTAACGTGTTCATGTCAGCATTAATGAGGTATCTTTTAGCACGAAGCACAACAGCTCTGCTTTGTGGGTAGGGTCACTGGAGTGCTGAGCTTTTCCTGTTCTCTTCAGAAGGTCAGCTGAACTACATTTAGTAGTGTTTATGTAATGTTTTGTTAATCCCATAAGTCTGCTTTTGTGACTTTTAGGTCTTTTGGCTTCATGGCACTTTTACAGTGACTATGCAAGCCATTTTGCTAGGTGCTAGTCATTTTAGGGTTTTTTTCTGCCGAACAGAGATATCCCAGGGTTTGTAATAATGTAAGAATGTTTGTAAGAATGGCTTTTGGGACACATGAAACACCTTTTCTTGCAATCCGTCAAAGCTGTGACAGTTTTCATGTGTGTCTCTACAAAGCTAATCAGCAGCTGCATTTGTTTCTTCTCTCCAAAATACCATTCTCTGTCTCCTAGATGTTCCTCTTCTGAATATTCATAAATGTGATATGAATTAAGTGTGAGAGATGTGCTCTCTTCTCTTATTTCAGGTGCTTCCCTCTGTTCATGTCTGCAGCATGCTGACTTTGTGATCGTTCCCCCCCAAAAAAAGGGAAAGTATAAATGAGTAAACACAGACACTTGTGTAAAAGCTACTGCTGGGTGTTGCCTGGCGACTAATAGCTGTCAAAGCCAAATTAGCCAAGCTGCTCCGGAGACACAAGTGATTAGCGAATAGGGACCTCAGAAACAGGAAAAAGCATGAAGGGGAGATTAACTGAGTTCAGAAGAGGAGGCAAAGGTGAAACAGTTAGTGAGGTGTGAGCTAAAGTCCTTGAGGTAATCTTTGTTGGTTTTATTTGTTGCTGCCTTTTTTTGCTATGATGGTAATAGAGTTTCTTTACTTTCTTTTTTTTTTAAATGCCATCATTTTATTTTTGGGCTGACCCTATGGTTTGCCTTTTCTGATAGGAGTGTGAAGAGTTTGGATGTAGGTTTTGCAATTTTGTTCCAGATGTGTTATTTTCTTGAGTAGAGCTTGCCCTATTTTGTGCACTTCAAAGGCACAAGCACAATAAAGAGTGTGCAGAGTGAAATCAAAAGTGGTATGAGGTAGGTTTTGCAGACCATCATGCTAATGTTGCCTATCAACTATGGTTGTTGTTTTGTTGCTCTTTACAAGCTCGTTCAGAGGAAACGGGTACTGGATAAATCCTTACAACTTGAAAAATATACTTAGAAATATCTTCTACTGATGTGTACACTTGATTCTGTTTTTTAATGTCCTGAATATGCAGGTTTCTGTTTGAAATATGCAGCAGTCTCTTATCTGTCTGCATAGTGAGTCTACAGAATTATTTTTTTTTTTCAATTTTCAAAGAAAAAAAAAAACCAGGAAATTTATTTTTTTTGTTGGAAGGGAAAATAAACATGAGGAAAAGAATACAAAGCTGGGAAAATCTGGGGAGAATGGGAATATGGTGTAAGAAAGTTATTGAAAACTATGAAGAAAGGTGTGTGTATTGGAAACTGTCCTAAATTTGTGATTACACTTTAAGCTCTGCTTCAGCAGTTCCTTATATACTGTAAAATGGTTTTGCCTAGGTTGGATTTTAAGCTTATAGAATTTATGCTTACTTTTCAGTTTTAAAAAGTACTATGCTAAAGAAATATGAACTACCAAAAATAGGCCACAAATCAACTCTGGGGTACTGCTGGTTATCTCATTTATAGTAAAGACAAGCACTGAGCTATTTTCGATATGTCCTTTACGTATCTCCCTCTTTATTTAGTGTGTAGTTGGCATTAAAAATAACCTTTCACCATATGTGAAAAACAAGAAGTGATCAATACAAAGCCAGGCTACTTGCCAATGAGTATTGTTTTTCCCCAAAGATCAAAAAAGTCATAGTAATTCCTTCATATTTTTATTTTTAAAATCTTTATTCTGTGTTGCTTGAAAAAAAAAAACAAAAACAAAAAACACCCTAAATATTGCTTCTTTTTGCTTTTTTAGAATTAGCAAAGACTTAGAGCCTGACTGTTCTGGAGTTTTTTTAATACACGTGAAAGTGTACACTGGGAGTTGTTGTGCTTTTTTTGAAGGTAAAAATAGGTACTGTGCTTCCTTTGGAGTAAAGGGAGAACCAGTGGGCTTTAGCTGGTACTAAGAGGTTTCCCTGAGTCTATGATTTGTGTGCATCCAAGTTTTTCTGTATTAAAAAGAGCTGTAATCGCTCAGATGATCAGATTTGGTGTAAGTCTGAAGAAAATAGGCATTTTTTACCTCTTTGAAATGCAAGAGCAGCTTTGAAAGTATCTTAATATTACCGTGATGAAATACACTGCAATTGAAGTAGAACCATTTGAGCTAAGAACGAAAGGGTTTTTTTCCCCAATAACTTAATATACTTTTGCTTGCTAAAGGTATGTGCCATGGTTAATATGTAGACAATGCTACAAAGAGATGAGAAGCTTGGTGCGTTTAAGACCTCCATAATTCATGTCTCTCAGGAGTAGGCTCAGAAATAGAAAGCAGACTGAAGACAGTTAATTTCAGTTTTGTCACAGGATCTTGGGATAGTGATATTGAACATCAAAGCAATAGATATGAAATAAATCCAAAACTTCATTGGAAGCAGCTGAAAGAGATGTTTTTGTTCAACATGTTTTTCCTATCAGATTTTATAACAAGTCCCCTGTTAGACTGGGTGTGCCTGTGGGTTAGACCCTCAGGTAACTCTGATAGAGATCCTTGGTGTTTCTGGTATCCTCAGGTTTTTTTATTACAATAAGTTGGGGCTTTATTTTTCTAGTAGGAAAATGTGTCAAATGTAATAATTTGCCTGACTTTGGTGATACTTTGGTAATACCCTGGTGCCTTTGCAAATTTAGAAGCATAGCTGTTGTGTCTTTTCACAGACAGCTTGGCTATTTCAAACTGTCCCTTATGCCTGAAAGGGAAGAGCTGTAAGACTAGAGATTTTCTCTGACTGATACTGCAGGATGGTTACTATTTTCCTTTAATTTTAAGTCTCATTACTCTCTTTCTGCTATAGCTCTCCATCCAAAAGGAGCCTTGAAATGAATTCACATTCTCTATGCACTTTTCTGTAAACCATGAAAAACAAACCTTTCCATTTGCTCTGTCCTCATCTTGCTACCCAGAAACTGTATTTCGGATTAAGTTTTAAATCAGCATAAGAAAGAAAGGTAAATTATAGCTTTCTTATGCCTGTCCATGAAAACCTCGGTATAAATATGCCTGGGAGGCAAGGGGGCAGAGAGAAGGAAAAAAAAAAAAAAAATCTTGTGTCCATTGCTGCAGGTGTTGGCTGTGACAAAGTCCGCAGTTTGCTTGCTGTCCTAGAGCTTTTCCTTGTATATGTCCTTCTACTAAGTCAAGCTGGTGTCATGCAGAGATGCCTGAGTGCATAGGATGCTCGGGAGGGGCCCTCAGGTGTCACATGGAAACCTGAAGCTGGGCTCTGGGCTCACCTTGGATAAGAATTAGAATTAAATGTCTAACACCGGGTGACCTCATTCTGGGAACGAGGTTGTGAAGTGAGAAAAATGCTGCGTGTCACATATGGAAAGGAAAATTCTGCATCTGCAGCTTTAGCCTGGGAATGATGAAATGATGGTGATTAAATGTACAGCTCATGGGGAGGCCCAAATAGAAAGCTTGCAAGCTGAAATCATAGACTGCTAGTCAGCTGCCTACAGCATATAAAATAAGTGTATATGGTTTTAGAAGAGCTTCTGAAAGATATGCTGAACTGAGATATTTTATTGATTATAGGAAAATGAGAAAGAAACTTTCTTCTCTTTGCTTCTGCTTTTGTCTTCCTGTCTTGGCTGCACCTCATCTAACACTTTCCTTTTGTTAATCACTCAGACTGCACCGTTTTCCTAGCACCCACCAACCTGTAAGTCTCTCTCTCTTTCCACCTGCTTCCTTAAAGATTAGTTTCATGTTATGATCCACCAAAGTAACCCATCTAACACCTAGCTGCAGAGATTGCAGTAGCAGTTTCACATCGCCAACAAAATCCCATCAAAGCCGGAAATTGTTTTCTTTATGTGAGTGGCAAGGCAATTACCGAGCTGAGTGACATGGGCAGAGGAGTGCATTTACACGAGAAGCTATTGCTACGGCAGAAACTTCTGGCAGGAACGCACTGAGTGACTGACTGACATCTTTTGGCTTATTATTATGGGCCTTGTGTAAATGAAGTAGAAGCAATGACTGTTACTGCGTTTCTAATCAACAAAGTGTTACGCTGGTAATTAGGTTTCAACTGACTCGCTTCTCCTTTCTAGGCATTAATTGGAGGAAGATATGCAGATTGCTGGTTAATAATAGAACAGTTATAGTTCTATAATCACTTTCTTCATGTTCATCAATTTGTTTGATTGCTTGTGTGGCAAACATTTGATCCTGCATGTGTCTATTTAGCCATCAAACTATTTTATAAACCTCATTGTTTGTCAAGTTAGTGCCATCTTAAAGTGCTGCAACTTGCAGAGCCTAATAAGCAGCAAATGTAGAACTTTATTTTGCGAAACAGAGCGAGGTCTTCCAAAGTAAGCTCCAGATTGTCCAAACCACATATGGATGTCAGAGATGGGAACAGTGTGAGCTGTATGCTGAACCTATTTTAAACTCCCACTCGTGATTTCCAAATGCAGCACTCTGTCAGAGAGCAGGCATAGATAATTTTGGGAACTATAGTGCTTGTATAAATAAAGGCTTCAGAAATCTGTTTTGGCAGAAGTGTTAATAATTATTATATTACCTGTCTATGGCGGTGCAACTAAAACTGGAACCTAATGGATAGGTACAATTACCTTATGGCTAATTCTAGAACATATGTATGACATTTACTGCCCAAAGAGGTCAAAAAGCTTGCAAAGGTATTTTCATTGTGTTGTAAATGGTGATCTAGGGCTCTGAGGGGGGAGGAAATACCCATGTATTACATAGTGGCAGGTGCAAGCTTCAGCTAATGACCCACATGGGCTATTTTGTGACCCTTGTGGCCACAAAAGCCAAATCTGCATGAATTTTCCCATAGCTTTCCGTAGGTGTTGCTTACAGGAGATTAGCTCTGCAGTAGTGCAGGCATCGGTCTGTTCCCCACCCGCTCATTTGCAGCTGTCTGGAACATACCATCTGGCCGTATATTAACAAATTGTCAAGTCTTGTTATTGAACTAGGAACCAAACGTCCATCCCCTGTGCCTGGGGCACTAGTCAGTATATCAGCCCTCCGTAGGTGCAGTCCTGTCTTCAGGATTTCTCTAAAGTGTGTTCTACTCCCTCTTTTCTAGTAGACCAAAGATAAAGTATTTGGGTAGAGACAGAGAGAGTGTCAACCAATCTTTTTATAAAATAAACCATGTTTTTAGGCTTAGCTAAGCTACTTTCTTACACCTTCTGGGGAAAGAGAAAACTGTTCAGGAATAATCATAGCGTAGGAGTGTGAACAAAGAATCAGCAGAAATCCAGATGTGTGTTTTATTTATACCAAAGTGAAATAATGTTCCTTATAACAGCTGATTTCAGATTTATACATGAAGTCTCTAGACAGTTCTTTATTCGCTAGGTGACCATCGTACACAGGAGTTAGCTGGTTTGAAGTTTTGAGCCTTTTATGATTGCATAGGATTGCTGAGTGCTGCCCTCCAGCCTCCTTATCTACCAGGAAAAAAGGAACTTGCTTAATTCTGGTTTTCCCCTTGTTACATCTTTATACAAATGACTCTTCATAAACTTGTAGCTTGTTTTTCATCAGTTCCTTGCAATATTGCTTTGAAAAAAAAAAACGTCAAGTAGCTCTAGAGAGAAAGCTGGCCTTGAAGTAAAAAGCCTTTATGCTGTGTTGGTGTCTGCTTTTTGCTACTCTCCATTTCTTTGACTTTTCAGGAAGTAGACTAACTTTATATTTTAAGTGCTGCTGGAGTTCGCACCATTGGGCAAAGTCTGGATATACCACCATTGCTTAATGTGGTATAATAAGCCATTAGGCAATGGCTTGGGAGTGGCTTCACAGAGGGGCCTCTTCCTTGAAGACTAGTTGCTTGTCAGTAGCTCACAGTCGAGTTTGCAACCGATGTGAGCACTTGCTGACATCTCCTCTTCCTTTTGGAGGTAGCTGGTGTGGATGGGATGCAAAGTAAAAATCTGATGTCTGAGGCAAGGGAGAATTCCTTGTACAAGTTGTGCGTTCATAAGGCAGAAGTAACACCTTTCAAAAGCCAAAGTCCATTTACATGTTTTCTTGCATCCACAATCTTGAGCATCTGCATGCCCATGTAGCATCTCCATGTGCTCAGCTAGCAATCAGAGACTGCATGTGGTTGCATAGATATGTGTGGTTTGTGCATGTATTGCTCTCTGTAAGCACTTGTTGAACATGGTGCCAGAAAGTGGAAATACAGGAAACATTTGAACTACAAACATCTTAGGCTCCCAAAGAGGAATGTATATGTAGAAATACTGCCAACTATCCTTCAAATACTTGAAACAGACTTGAAAGTTATTTTATTTTTTCAATCTTATTTAAACTTTTATTGACTTAAAGAAAATGAGGAGAACCTCCAAACTACCT
This sequence comes from Ardeotis arabs, assembly GCA_011801015.1. Classification (NCBI taxonomy): domain Eukaryota; kingdom Metazoa; phylum Chordata; class Aves; order Otidiformes; family Otididae; genus Ardeotis; species Ardeotis arabs. The sequence goes on from JAAGAY010001716.1 coordinate 9,862, forward strand.
TTGAAAATGTTTCCCAGTACAGCATGCTCCTTACTGAAACTTGGTTTGAAATTGCTTCTTGTTCTTTATGAAAAATTGATTTCTCAGTATAGTTACTGGACATGAAGGTTTGAGTTTGAAACTACCTCTCTGCAATTACATCTGTGTCACATTATATTTTACTGAAAGTATTTTTATTAAAAGCTAACATACTGAAGGATTTATGTACCTTCATAGTGTTTGAATAGTGGAAGAATGAGGAAGGGGAAGAATGTTTCTGAATGAGGAGGAAAGTACATCTTGGACTTTGGAAAGGAAGGTGACGTCCAAGGATCTAACATGGCTTCACTGCCCTTAACACTGGAAGTCTTTCTAAAACCTGCTTTGAATCTTCTCTACTGTAATTACAGTCTCTTCCTTCATTGATTCACTGGTCTGGACTCCTTGGACTCCTCCTTTTGTTTCTTGGGTTTTTTGTTAGGTTTTATTTTTTTCTCCTTAAGGTTCATCAAATCCAGTTCCATAGCTCATGTTTTCTAGATTTCTGATTGTTTTCCTAAACAGACAAACCAACCCAGACCTGTGATATTTGAAATCAAAGCTGCCAAGACACCACAAGAGACTAGTTGCAAAAATCTTTAAATGAGAATTCTGCCTATATAGAGATTTAAATCACTGCATGGCTAAAACTGGTGCATTTGTCTAACAGCTTTCAGTCAAAAGGAGCTACGTTCTTTCCAAAGTTTTCCCAATGAGTCAACCTGCAATTAGACACAAAGCTTAGATGATATTGAATGGTGCTTTTATAAGGCTTGTTCCACCACCATCATCATTTCTGTAAGACCACAGTATCTGAATGTCTTATGATCTCTAAAGTAATATTCTCAGAGATAGGAGAGTACTATTATACCTTCAAAGGTGAAGCTTCAACTTCTCATTTAGCTTTAAAGATACCAAATTCAGTTCCCAGTATTGTCCGGGGGGGAGACCACTACCTTAAGAGGACAGTTCAGCCTGGTCTCTTCCATATAAAAAGAGCCTTGAAGAATTATAGACCTAGCTGATGTATGCCTCTTATCTTAAAGAAAAATGAAGATAAATGAGGGCCCCAAACTCTCAACACCTCAGTCATACAAAAAAGCTGCAGCCCAGGTCATCAGACTATCTTTCTTGCACTAAATCAAAGCAAACAGTGATTTAAGTAATAATCTTTGTACATAGTGATGCTCCATAAAATGACTACAGAAAATGAAAGAAAACTAGTCTAATGCTGAAAGACAAGAAAATGAGTGGTGTGGTAGTTCTGCTGAGTATTGCAGAGCCTGTTAACCTCAGTGGAGACTTGTGTTTTATGAGGGAAGAAACTGTTAACGCTGTCTTTGGCCAGGACTGGGAATTTTCATTGTAATGAGAGGCACTATACTGAAAGCACCGGGGATTTAAGGCATTTAAGAAAATGTAAAGATAAATAAATAAAGGCTGAATGGTAACAGCTGGCCATAACTGTTTGAGCCAACAGGCCTGAGCATCTTCTCTCTGTTTCTTCTTCATCCTTGCCTTTAGCTGATAACATACAGTTTATTTGTCATGGAGCCAACCCAGCTGACCATATGCTTAAAATGTCTTTTCCCACTCATCTCTCTGGTGCAAACACAAGCTGCTTGCGCCATGTTCTGGTAGAGGTAGGAAACACCCTCAGGAAATGTATGCGCAAAGACAAACAGATTGTTGATTAAAACACCAACGTTGACTTCAAAATGTTGGCCTGGATATTTCTGGTACCTCTAGACTGTGCCAAAACACCTTCCTGTCCCTCCAGATGTAACATGCTGTGTAAATATTAACTATGTGATTTCTTAACAACTAATAAAAAGACTTATCCTTCCCTTTCTCTCATCTTCAGGCTTTCTACCATCCTCCCGTTTATCTGGATTACCTTCTTCTGTCCCTGGGACAGTTGTTTGGTATCTTGTAACTTCCTTGCAGTTCAAAAAGAAGATGGTTAATTCAAATATTAAGGCTTCTACTGAGACCAGATAATATTGTAGCTAGAACAGGAATATGAACAAAATAGCTTTATTGTGAAGACCTATTTTAATACTAGATTTTTAAAGAAAATAAGCTTGGTTTTTTTCGGCTGTTCAGAGTAGAAGTGTACTTCTCAGAAGTGGGGGGGCGGGGAGAATCGCATTTTGCCTGTTGTTGTGCTGAGCTGCTGACACAAGTGTGAATGTGTGCCAGTTATCACCTTTACCAGAAGGATATCTTGTTTTAGCAGATAATTGTGGTCTTCTGTTGTGTGCTATTAGGCCTGTGCATATTTTCCTGTCACACTCCTGTTATCCCAGGTATCGTTTTGATGGATGATGTGAAAGTTTGGACCAAAATACTTTCATTGAAATTGTAACTCTGATTTACATCAGCTGCTGAGCATCCTACAAGTAAAATTTTCTGGGTGTTTTTTTTTTTGTCATCTAAGTAATCCTGAGGGTTTAGTGGTGTATAGGATTAGTGCGGGGTCTCTGCACAGGCATGAATAGATTCACAGAAAGTGATTTTTGTAGACAAGACTGCATTAAAAATGTACTGTATCATAGGCTGGATGTAATGCTTTCTTACTCTGCGCTGGAGTATCTATTGGATGTTTCATATCTGTTTGATGTTTCGTATCTCCAGATCTCTGGACAAAAAGCTGAAATCTCTAGCAGTTTTCCTAGAGAGTAACTGCACTTTTCACGTACATTGAGGAGTTTCCTTAGGCTGCAGTTCAGCAGTAACCTGCTTTTCAACTTCAAGTCAGCTACAAAGGCTAGGGATGGGGGAGAAGCTAAATATTTATTGAAATCAAAGGAGAGAAATTGATTTGCCCATTAGACTTCTGTACTCTGGTCATTCTCTGCATCTCCCTGACAGGAAACTATAAAACTGAATAATTTTCCTGATACCAAGGGCAACTGTGGTACCAAAGAGCATTAATTTGTGCTTTACTATTGTTACTTAAGTATGAAGATACAGTTTGGGATGGAAGGCACTCAGAAGAGAAGATTCTCTGTCCATAGCTCAAAGTAATTCATCTTAATTACTGACAGACTCTGAATTTTGTTGAAATGGTTGAACTGTAGCTGTTCTGAATCAAAGCCATTGAATCCCTTTTGGAAAAGGATACTCCCCAGCCTACTCAGTGTCTTCAAGACCTCTGAGGATGAGGCATCTTTCTGAGGTCATGTAAGTTAATCCAGGAAACTTGTGATAGCAACTTGTTTTTGTGAAAGTTTTCATTCCTCTTACCACAAAATGTACTGTAGCAGTTTCCTCTTTTGTCTATTTTTTTTTCCTTACAACCCTAACTAACTCTGTCATTCACACTGAAGCTTTGCAAATTTGATAACATTTTGAACACTTATTCTGCATTTGGGAGAGGATAAAGATTTCATTCAGCAGAAGTTTAGAGGCAGTACCACAGAATGACATATTAACTTCTAGCTGGCAATTAGGTTTTTTTATAATATTTTTTTTTCTTTTGTGTAAGATATGTCAATGCTGTGATAACCCCCAGGTTCTGGATAATTCGGGTGTGGATACTAGTGTGGGTGTGAGGAGGAGGAGATTGTATATCTAATGTCTAAAGTCAAAGAGGACAGTTTCCATTGACATCAGCAGGCATCGCGATCCTTAATTCCGCCTTCAGTTGAAGCTTTTGTCCCAGAAGGCTGTGTGACCTTCTGTGCGCTGTTTAACAGCTGCATTTCAGTGGTGTGTGCCAGGTCTCTTTTCCCTGAGATGGACTAGTTGTGCCCTCAGGTTCAGTGGAGTGACATGTCTGTCGTTCATGGGTGTTCCATACTGTTGTAATACAACTCCTCCCTCAAGATATCCTAAATTTGGTCAATATACAGGGAAAAGAGGAAGGAGAAATTGGGCACATCTAAATAGAACTAAATAGTAAGAGGATAGATGCATGCTCTTTCACAGTGTTTCTATGTTACTGTTAACATTCCTTGTGTCTAAAGTACCTTGCTGTACTTAAAAATAAAAAATAGTAGCTTACCTGGATTATTTTTCCAGAAAGCAGACTTATAAATCTCCTAACAATTACTTTACTGTTCTTTTTTCTCTCCCATTTGATTTATCCATGACTTCCTGACTGTATTTTTAGCCTGTACTCAATCTCACATTGATGTCTCTATGTGAAGTAACTGATTAAATTACGGCATTCAGAATAAATATTTGGTTTAGGCTTAACTTTTCTCTTCATGCCTGTTTCTCCAAACAAATGTAGCCTGTGTTCTACCAGCCCAAAGAATGTAATTCTAAAAGAAAATAGGAGAATGGAAAATAAATTATACCTGCATTTAAAAAAAAAAAAAAAAAAAAATTCTAGTTGTCCTTTTGTATGCATGTGTA
>JAAGAY010001716.1:14264-51713 GCA_011801015.1 Ardeotis arabs
ATACCTGAATTTAAAAAAAAAAAAAAAAAAAAAATTCAAAAATTCTAGTTGTCCTTTTGTATGCATGTGTGTAGTGTGTCTGAGTGGTAGGAAAACCCAGGATCTGTGGATTAACCACCATCCATTGCTTAGAGCAGCAAAGCTGCTTTTTGGTGACTGTGCTGGTCCTTAGCTCTCTGTGAGTAAAAATGAGATGAAGACTGACTTGTTTCCCTCAAGAGTGAATCCTGTGCTGCTCACCATTCTAAGTCCTCATCATTCCCACTAGCCTTAGTGGTGGGACTGTGTTCAAGAACAGGCTCAGCTGGCTTTACGGGGTGCACATCAACTCTAAATCCTATGCGTTGAAATGCCTTATGCAGAATGTGACATAAAGGAGGGCAGATTTTGCCCTTTACGATTACACTAGATATAGTTTATAAACACAGCTTTTTTTTTTTTGTGGTGTGAACTATAACATAACAAATGGGAAAAACACTGAATGGAGCTGAAATGTACAAAAGACCTTATCTTACCACATTAAGTAAATGGTAGTGAAGTGCAAAAATGTTATGTAGCACATTGTTTGTCCGTAAGGGATATCTGAAGGACAAGCAAGGGCTCTCACTTTTTTTTCTTTCCTTCTCTGCTTCCTCCATACTAGAAGTCAGAGTCTGAATTAACTCTTCATAAACTGGTTACCCTAGCCTGGATAAAAGGAAGTGGCTAGGCAGTCGTCAGTCAGGTGGGGAGGGAATGACCTCTATTTCTCTCTGAACAGATCTCTCTGATGTACTGTCAACTTCCAAGTCTCTTTTTGGTGTGGTGGGTTTGTGGTTTTTTTTGTTTTTTTTTTTCCTTCCCCCTGCAGGGCTTTATACATTTTCATGTTGGTGGCTTTTTTTCTCTTAAGTCCTTGAGCTGCTAACTCTCCTATCTCAACAATCTTACCTTTGCCTACAATTTTACTTTTCTTATCTTGGATGGCTCTCCTCTATTTGTTTTTCACAGCTCATTCTCACAACATAGCAATTTTCTCAGAAGTTTGAGTCAAGGTTACACAGCTGTGCTGTATCAATTGGCCTTGGATCACAGATAGCTGAACCCTTGAGATTATGACCAGCAAAAGGAAGACAAGTTAATTCAGCTGTGTTAGTTCTAAAAAAAAAAAAAAAAAAAAAAATAGTTTGGGATGAAGCAGTAGAGCAATTGCTTCTTCAGTGCTACATGCTTCAGTCATGTAGCACTGAAGTTCTAGTCTGAATAAATGTAGGTCCTTTGAGCAATAATCTTTTAGGTTAATTAGTCTTAAGCAGCAAAAATAGGTAATAGCTGTCTGATCCTTGTTCTAGACCTTGGTGATGCTTGAAAAGGGGTTCTAGCCCAGCCTTGCTTAGAGCTGCTAAAGGAGGATGCCTGTAGTGGCATACAGAAGTAATGATCATGGAGTCATGAAGATCCCATTGATTTTTGTCCCTGTGTCATGGTTGTTATCTCTGGGAACAGCATCTCTTTAAACAACTGAAATGGGAAATGGCATTTTTTTCACTCTGAGGCTGTTTGGGAAGTCTGGGCTAAATTTACCTGCAGTAATGTTTAGACACAGCCACATCCTCGGATTCATTTACAGAATGTAGCTAATTACAATGACAACTTTTTTGCTTGCTTTTTTTTTCCTGTAGCTTCTGTTTGCAGTACTATATGGCTAATAGAACTGTCAATTTTCTTTTACTTCAATAAAAGGTCACCCCCCTGACAACAGCCCTGTGCCTTCTAACAGCTAGTGCCTTTATTAATATTTAAAATGTACACAGTGATATTTCCAAAAGGTCATACTTTTAAAAGACATGAAATGTCATCCCTAATTCTTCTCTCTCCATCTTTCTTTGCTGCTTCTTCTGCATCCACCATTTAAATGTTCCATTTTAAATAGAATATTTAGCATGGCTTGTGTTAAATCAGATAAACATCAAGTGTTTCCCTGTTGCACTACTACAGAGAGGCAAAGGATAAATTTGTCACTGATTCACAGTCCAACAACATGTGTACATAGTTTCCAATTCTAACTATACCATAGATTCCCGTGAATTAAATGAGTCATTTGTTCTGCTGGTTCCTGATTCAAGAATGCATTTAAGGCAGTGCCTAACTTTAGGCAGGTAGGGTTAAGAAGACATCGAGGCTTCAGCTGCTAACAAAAGCTTAAAATTTTTTCCTCCCTAAGGCTTCTGTTCTTTCCATCTAACAGCCAATCTACAAAATGGAGAAGGCAATACTTCCTTCCTCCCACCTTCAGCCCTCTCTACACGTCAAACTCTGTCTACAGGGACGGTTTCTACAACTATATTTATCTAAAGTAGCAGCCTACTCTGCCTGAAAGAGAAATGAGAAGGGAAAGCATGCATATTCATCCTGTCTACTGGCTGGGTCAGAAAATGGTCACTTTTGCCATAGGAAATATGATCATTAGGGCCTCAGAAGGTGTTTTGGTCCATCCTCTGCCCAAAGACAGGATTAAATAAGTCTCTTATTTCTGGTAAAGCTTGTTCATCCTGTTTGTAAAAACCTCTGGGCAGGATCACATAGCATTCTCTGGCAGAAGCTGAAGTTACAAACTGTATGTTGTGTGATGATTGTTCACTCTATCTAATAGATACTACTTTAAAAAAAAAAAATGTTCAAAGGGCAAAGATTGCTTACAGGCCTGTTTTCTCACAAATCATAGGTTATTCACTCATATTGCATGATATATAAGCAACACCAAGGCTCAGAGGAGTCCTGGTGAACAAGTTTATTGGGTTATCTCGGAAGTGTTTTCAAAGAAATCTGAGATGTAACTGGAAGATCTTTACTAGATGTGGTCCCTATTTTTTGTCAAGATTCTGCTGTCATATAGCCTTTCACTTTCCAGGCTGGGACTAGTTATAAAATCCATCTGAAAGCATTCAAAACAAACTTCATTTTCAGAACAAGATGAAACATTGAAGAGTTCTTGTTTGCCATGCGGTTAGTCCTGCTGCTCTTTTCCACATGTTATGGTAGCGTATGAAAATGCTTTGAGGGCTGGTCTCTGGCCAGTTACTTCGCATTAATCATGTATCTCTCTTGCTCATTCCATCACACATCCACTTTTTTTGTCACGAGGCTTTTGTATAGTTGGTTATTTTGTGACAATTAACACTGTCCCGGATCAGACAATCCGGAAATAGAAGTGAAGGGCTGCTATAAAGCCATTAGTTTCCAATAATAAGTTACCCAGTGAAGATCTGTCAGTGCACACGCTAGAGAAAAATGTCCAATGGACAGAGTTCAAGCAGGGGAGGAGTAGCTGCTGCTGTTCCTTAAAGCCTGTGACTGATTGACAGCAGCTTGTTATTCAAGTTGTTCCTTCTTTCAAAGAATATGGTTCATTTTTCATGGTAATATGAGAATAGTACTTTCTGTGCTAAGAAGGATTAATGGCTAGTATGCATCAGTCTAATTTTCTATAAAGTAATTTAAAATCCAGCTGAGAGTCAGAAATAAGATTTTGCAGGTCTGCAGTTTGTTTTTTTTTTTCTTTGTTTGATAAAAGGATGAAGATGATTTAAAAAAAAAAAAATGCATTGGTCATGATAATGCAATTTAGGTAGAAATATGGTTTCCTGCTCTGGTTTCTACCTAAATTTTAGGCCTGTAAAAATCCACAGGCAGCGTGGCTGGGTTAAACATCTTTCATTTGAACTAACTTGATAGTCAGAAAGTTATTTGTCCCTCTGCCCCAGTAAGGTGAAGGTAGAATTGGCTGGAATTGCAGGGTGCTAATAGGACTGATTTTCATACAGGGGGCAAAGGCTGTTGGTGGTTTGTTGTTGTGGCTTTTTTTTTTGGTTGGTTTGTTTGTTTTTTTTTATTTAAATTTAAAAAAAAAAGGAAAGGGGGAAGGGTTAAAGGACAGATCAGCCACCTTGTGTGTAATATCCACTTGGTGATCGTGAAGTAGGAGGCCTGGATCAATAACATCTTCAGCTGAAAGAGATTCAAACTTGCATTTCTCGATTCCCAAGGGAATGCCTCGTTTCAGATTATAGCCAGGTGATCAGAGTCACCTGCAGATGTGGAGATGGAAGGAGTAGGATTAAACACAGCATTGCTCTCTCAAAACCCAAGTGCAGCACAGTCAATGCTACTTAAAAGACGGAAATGGCTCTCTGGAGCAGGTAAGTGCAAAAAGGGTCCCCGAGGCCCAGTCCAACGCATGCATCTGCTTCAGGCTACATCTAAGTGTATCAGGTTGGGGTGTGTAGAGGACAGTATAATTGAATTTTAAACATTCATTTCTTTTTTGATTTATTAGATGGCTTAGGCAGCGACCTGCAACCTCTTCCTCCTCCAGTGTGCTGACTTCATAATCCATTTTTAGGTGCTAAAATCTCCCTGTGCTTTGTGCAGGGTTATTGGAGACCCAGCTTGATTTGTGAGTTTTTCTGGGTGTCCCTCATGAATTGGAGACAAAGCAGTAGGTTTTTTTTGTTTCTCCTAAGAATAGGTGTGGTGAAGTGCACTTTGGAAACAGCATAGAAAATTAATGATAATCATCTAATATACCAGGAAGTGACATTCAATGCTAGGAAGCACTGGAGCTTTGAAAACTTCTTGTGTTGTTGTCTTCAATAATGTATTAACAGGATAATTTGTAGGAAGAAATCCTTCATCTGAATGGATTTTGGCTTTACAGTGCTCAGAACTCAGTACTAAGGAGCTCTTCTCTTTAGTATTCCTTATTGATGTTATAAATACCAATGTAAGAATTTCAGTCCTGAAAATCTTCAAAGAAGGGAACCAGTGATGAATAGTGAGTAATGAGCACAGCTGGAACCGGACTGTTTGAAATCAGGAGCATAGTGATGTTTGATTGTGATTTACTGAATGTAATCTACTATTTGTGAGCTTTCCAATTTTAACTCCCTTGAGTTTTATAGCTCTACTGATTTATCTTTAACTACTTTGATACTAGTAAGGTTGAAAATCTATCTGTAGTGATGCTGGTATAATATATTCTTAATGAAAGCATAAATATCTGAGTGAATGTAGCAGGCACGTTCCAGGCAGAAGGAGTTTCTGTACAGCCCAGTGAAAAGTATCAGTGACTAGAACAAAACAAATTAGTGGTCAGGGATTTTTTTTTTTTATCAGAACTCCTTGAAGTGACTAATCTCATGACAGTAGTGGTTTTAGCAAATGTAATTGTTATTCCCCAAGCGTCTTCATTTTAGAGAAGGAAACAAGGGGGGGAAAAAGTATGGACAAAGTCTAAATATCTTATGCTTTATTCCTTTTGTTCCCAAACTAATGCTTGGATTTCTCTTAGCTGAACTAGCTTTTCGGAAGATTTTCTTTAACAAAGTGAGGAGTTTAGAATTGTAACGAAGTGCTCCATTTAGAACTAATATTTATTTAAATCTATTTTTTCAAGATTTAGTTTTTCTTATCACTGTAAGGGTTTTTCCTTTGTGTTAGGTAAACCAGATTTCTTCTCCCCTCCCAGTGCACAGTAAACTAAAGTATTAATTGTTTGTTTTTTTTTTTGACAAATCAAATAATTCCTCTTTAGAAAACTCTATCCACCTGCTCATCAAACCCCAAACATTTTGTCAGGAAGCTTATCACATCAATACTGCAAAATTGTTCAAAATTAATAATTAAATATGATTAACTGTGTAATCTCTGTAGCGTGGAGGTGACAAACGTATTCACGATACTTCGCAGCCTGATCCAAAGTTACAACATGGCTCTCTTTTTGTCCCAGCTAAATATCTTTTATACCAAAGTAGATGGCCTTTGAGTTTAGCCTAATTGTCTGTCTCTTCTGAGTTGTTCTGCCTGGCAGTGAACATTTACGCCATCATTTGCGCTGAAGGCTCGCCTAAGCATAAATTAATGACAGTTCTGGTGTAAGTTATCTGTGTCCACATGCAGACTGTATCTTCTGTCTCTTTTCTTAATCTTCAGAAGGTCTTTAATTCATAATGTATGGGACAGAATACTGTAAAATAATGAATAGTATCAGAAACCAGGCAACTGCTTCCTTTTCAATTCAGGGAAGAGTAACATCTTTATAAACATCCTTTTCCTACTTTTTTTTTCCCCATGCTGCTGCTTCTAAAGAAACACGTGGATAACCACAACGTAAATGCACCATCTTTCAATTAAATCTACTGAGTGATAACCCATCTTAAATAATGTGTTTCTTTTTTTTTTGTGCACGTGAAGTTCAGTGAAAGCTAAGGCTATCTGTCTGAACAGAATATCTGAGACCACTCTACCTGCAGACAGATACAGTCCTCCCCTTACTATAGAGCTCAATACTGTTTTTAAAGGAAATTTATCTTGCAGTTACGCTCATTGCTACCTAATCAAAATTAACACAAGCAAATACAATTACTGCAGGGCTCCAACAAAGGAAAAGCATACTCCTGCCCTTTTTCCACTTTTTAATTACTAATATTTTTATTAAACAGAGCTCTTGTCAGCAGAAGCAGTTTTCTTCTGTGAGTAGTAAGAGAGGGATCTAAGATAAGCAGAGCTGAATCAATACAACTGAAAGGTTACTGAAAGCATGCATGCTCCTGTTTTTGAAAGCTAAGCCAAAATTTATTTTGGCCAATCCTTCCCACTGAGTGTCTCTTTTCTTTAGAGATAATTTAATACTAGAAGAGAGTCAGTTCATTTTCCTCTGGTCAGCCATGTTTCTATGAGAAACTGTGAACAGCAGAACAGCCAAGGGTAGCTGTAAGTGAGAAAGATCAAATTGTGGTGCATTGATCAATGGCTGAGGAAACAGTATTTTAGCAGGGAAAGGAGCAAAGCCAGGGAATACTTCTGCAGGGCTTGTCCCCTCCCTGGCTCATGAAGAACTGGAACCCCAAGAGTCCGTGTTATTGCTAAGTTGTAATAACCTGACTGAAGGGACCCTAGAGCCAATTTGAAGCTTCTCTGGAGAAAAATTCCCTCCCTGCTCTAGTGAAACCTTCATACTGTAAATGACATCCGAGGAAGAAGCTTGCTGCTGTTGGCAAAGTGCTGTATCATAGACTCCAGTAACTTAGGACAGTTTACGGTAGGAAGGTTAGAGTGAGGGGACTTCAAAAATGCTCAATTAAACAGCATGTTTGTGTTTTTATTTCCTTCATATCGGTTGCCTGAAAACATATCTAAATGTAATATATCATATATTATACACCTGACCTTTTTTTTTTTTTTTTTTTTTTTTTTTTTTTTTTTGGTGCTTTTTCCTATCTTTCCAGACTTTCAAGCTGCTGGAAACTTGTGGATGATAGTAGATTGTGGTTTTATTTAGATGACTAAAATCTCTAGGACTAATTCTACTACTCTGAAATTGATGACTTCAGCTGGGTAGAGCTGCAGCATGATCCTACAGACCTCTTTGATCAAAGGGACAATTTATGCGATATTGCTCTGGCATTTTCCTGATTTATAATACTTCAGTTTAGTCTTTAGCTACTGGGTTGAATCCTCACTGATTCAATCTAAACTTCACTGGCAAGAATTACAATGCAATTCCAATTATTCAATTTGGGATGCGCTTCATAATAAAGATAATTTCATTACTGTAACAGTTCTGGTTGTTACATGTTTTGCATTTCTTAGAATGGGTAAATCTTGGTGACTATCAGCATCTTTATTTTATTGCTGTTCTGCCTCACATTTTTACATTTTGTGTATTTATTTTATACTCAACAGTGTAGTTATATGCCTGTAGTGTTGTCAATTGTTCCCAGATTTTTTTTTTTTAACCGCTTGATATAACAATATACTTATTTTCTTGGAAGGAGTTCAGCGTCACTCCTTAGTGTATCAGGCAAAATCACTGTGAAAGAATATGACATTTTGGTGAAATTTATGTGGCCTACATAATAAGTAGGATAACAAGACACTCAGCAGAGCAGCTCACCATATACTCAGCTCCCTTTGATTTCAAAACCAGTTCACCCTTTTTCTTAAGGGTGATGAACTTGCGTATACTTGTTGAATGAGGGAACCTAGAACACAGATTAGTCTCGTGCGTAGGTCATTTATCATAGATTTCTGTTCCAGGTCAATTACAAATTTCTTCCACTAGCCATTAAGTAAATACAGAGCTACAGTGAGGAAAGTAAATGGGATCCCTAATTGCCTTTGATACTGGCCTTTGCAGACCATAGTATATAGAAAAGGATTCTCTAACAACTTTCTGTCTAGAGACTCTGTGAGCTGCCCTCAGCCTGCTTACTGGTAGTTTGCTGGTCTCTGTATTATTCCAGCAGCTGGAAGTTAGCATTTCAGTAGTAATGAGGGAAAGAATCTGTGGGAAGACTCAGTTTTGCTTATATAAGCAATCCAAACCAAAGGAGAAAGTATAGAACCCTGTGTATCATTCGAAAGAGATAAAGGTAATGAACAACTACATTATGAGTAGACAAATAGGGAATCTTTTTGATTTCGGGCTTGCATTAATAGTCCATAATAGCTACAAGACCCATATGAACAGATTATGCAAACCTCAGATGCAATATAGTGATGTGATATTAAGAATTAGTTTATCCTGCTGAAAAGGCAGTACGCCACAAGATGCTTGATGGAATTCGGACAATCTAAACTCAATCATGAATTCTGTCACAACCTTAAAATGTTACTATTTCTACTGTATATTCTCCCTTTCCTGCATTGCCCACCTGATTTTCCTTAAAAAACATTTTGTGGAAATAACTATAGGGTTTATTTTACTTACAGTGTTGACAGCTGGAAGAAAAATAAATTATTCAGTCTCAAAATTCAGTGCTTTGCATTTTTAAGAGAACCTAAAAGTCAGCAGGAGGATCGCTATCTATTTGAGGATTACTAAAACCATTTGTTATCTCAAAAAAAGCTAGTAGGATTTTAAATGATAAGAAGTTTCAAAATGTTACAAGTCAAAACACTGAAAAGGTTTTTCTTTCATGACTTTTCTTACATTCTTGCTCACCTCATGTATAAATAGCAAGGTGCTTCAGATTATCCAGAACTTTTTTCCCAGCCAAAAATATCTCCATTATTTCCATTCAAAAAACTTTAAAGAAATCACATTTTTGTCTACTTTCATACTGTTGCCCAAGCCATCATCCATCTTACGTGATTTACCATGCTACTGGTGGACTACAAATAAATTGGATTTTTATGGTGGGGAGGTTTGGCAAGTGAGAGTGAGCTTGATGGGTGTTCTTGCTAATTTTCTTTGTTTTCAATTAAGAATTTTTAGTAGTTTATCCAAATGTAGTGCTCAGAAAAGTAGTGAATCATCAACTTATGCTGGAAGCTGACAATGTTGAAAGGAGTTGTTTAAGTATCTGCATCAACCTCTGGTAGAGCACTTCAAGGCTGACCTATGAAAACCTTTTTTTCTAATCTGACCTTTTCCAAACAGATGATATTGGCACACATAAATAACAAACTGTGCAGATTGGCTTGGTTTTTCTTGAGTAGACTGAGAGCAACAAGTCAAGTGAGTAGTACATGGAATTTTGATTTGAAACTGAAGCCCCAAGAGAGGGAAGGTTATTTAACTGCTTCAAACCCACTGAAATGCCAGCCTTCTCAGAAGATTAATTTGATGGAGGGCGGGAGGGGAAACAAGAGCTTGCTATTATAGCTTGAAAATTGAACTGAGACGGGCCCTGTCATCTGTAGCAGGCCAGGTTTATTTCACGTTTGGATTTCACTACTTGAAAATGCTGAATTAGTCCATCTGTTCGCGTTTCATTTTTCCTCTCTGCTGGGACTTCAGTTGGTCGTCTTGCATGTCACTCAGGCACATTTCCAAAGCATCTACATGTAAAGTATTCATTGCTTTCTCCTGAAATAGCAAAAGTGATGCCTGTTATCCTTAGCTAACAACAGCCTCACAGGATATTGTACTGGTAGTACAGGGAACATCTGTCCCCAGAATGTGTGCATGCGTCAGCTGTGCCATGCCTTTAGTTGTGTTAAATGAGTATTTTCCTAAGGAATTAACTGTAAACTCTGTGCTGGGTAGTGTTGCTACCCCAGATTATTTTACCTACGCTAGAAATGTTCATACTTTGAGTAATATTTCATTTTAATGAAGAGCAGCAAATATAATCAAGTGGACCTTGCATACTTTAAATTAGAAGAAATTTTAAGTGGCTTATAGAGTATTGGATGAACTGTAAAAACAGGCATTGAACTTTTCTAGCTGCCACTTAAAACTTTCTCCTGTGAACGTGATACTTTTGTCAGTGAGGGCCAAGAAGTTTCAGCAACAGCCTGTTTCTCAGTTCTTGGAAAGAATGTAGAACTGGGGGCAGTAGGATACAGCATAAACAGATTCTTTAAAATGTAGGTTAGTATCTTACAGAATTAAAAAAAAAAAAAATAAAATTACCTGATAGCCATGAAGTGGCTTCTGACTGAGTATACATTGCTCTCTACTGTTTTGATGCCTTTGTTCAACAAGAGCTTTTGGTTAAGTCCCTAAAGTCACACATAGTAAAGGAGATCCCTTGCAACAGATAGGCCATGGTCACACATATGCTGTGTATCGTAGTGCTGTGAAAGAGGCACGTGAGCACACCTATGCGAGGCAGACTTGAGTGCTCAAAGTTTTATACATGCATGTATAGGCCGATGCATCTGCTAGTACACACTTTGCTTCCATGAGAGATCAATCAGAATTTGACCTTGTGCACACATACACTGCGGAAAGCAACAGGTATCTCATTCCTTTAGCCTTGTGGGCTGTTAGAATAAAAGATGAAATTAAGAGTTTATTTATCTTCCCTGTGCTCTTCACTCCTTGCCAAATTCAGTCCAATGCTTCTTCCAGCCAGAAAGTGAATACCTTACAGAGATTGCAGTGGAGGAGTCAGGCAACTGCATAATTACTGAAATTATCCAATAACCCTGATTCCTGTCATTACTGCGGGCTTTTTCTTTCAATGGTTGGAAACATGAAGTTATTCCTTCCTTGCTAGCTCCATCTCTCCTTCAGCATTCATTCTACAAAGTTTGTTTGGCTACAGCACACTGAAAACTTGCAGAGCTAGAGACTAGTTATTCTTTCCACTACCTGTGTCTTTGTGCTGGTTAACTATGAGGCTGCTGGTTTTATATAAAGTAGAAATTAATAGCAATGAAGACCATTCCTATGTAAGAGGGAGCAATAAATCACCAGGTCCAATGCCTTTTCCCAGCTGCATGATGGATGACCTGAGCTGCTTCCCAGGGTTGCCCAGTTAAACAGCGCCAGTGTCTTGGCTGCTTTTCCTCAGAGCTAGTTCTGGCTGTGGTTTGGTGCTGGTGAAACCTCAAAAGGCTTGGGGGCCTCAGTTGAATTCAACTCCTCACTTGAAAGGACAGCTCAGTCGTGGAGTAAGAACTACACATTCCCCTGTGTGTTTTCAGCTCCTAGGTCTGTATCATTTGGCAGCGTGTACTTCTGGACCCCCACCAATTGCAGTGTATCTAGCGTATCCTATTTGCAAGAATTGCTAACGTTTTGGTGACTGTTAGGAATTCTACCCTGTAGCTGTCTGCCTTGCTGGGATGACTCAGTGATGTGGCAACTGCTGAAATGCTTTGCATCATCGTCTGGTACACTGAGAGTAAAGCCGTGCTCTTTGCTTTGGTAAGAGAGCTATGAGCTGCAGCAGGGAGCTTGGAGAGAAGGGAGGGGGCAGGAATGAGTATCTCAGTCCCAAGATAAGATATCTCCACTTGCAAATCACACTGCTGAGGTGTCTAGGCCAAGCATTGCTGCAGTCCTGCCTTATCTTCCTTGGGCTGCTTGCAACCTGTTTGCAGAACTGGCCTTCTATTTGCCTGATCCTTATGCTCTGACAATATTTTGCCACATGCTACTCTAAGGATCCCTAGGTAAGCCGTGGATAACTCTGTACCCTTTGTCACCTGTATGCTTTATATTTAATCTCCCCAGGAGCAAGTAGACAGCTTCAGTAAGCTAGAGCTGATACATATGAGACCAGAGGTCTTTCTGCACTTCAGGGTAAGTGTGGACATTGAGAGCTGTGTATAGTAATACCTTGGCATAGAATTATTTTGTTATCAGATATGCTTCCATGGTAGAGTGACAAGGCAAATATATTGTTCACTAGGTTAACAAAAGAAGGCTATGTTCTCTGTTTCCTTAAATAACTGCACCATTAACTGATCCACGATAATTTTCACCAGCTGAGGATCTGATCACATCCTGGTTATCAATATAATACCAGTTCCTGTGACGAGGAATCATCTACCTATCCTACTTTGGTTTTGGTAATTAGAACAACCCCTTGGTAAAACAATTGCTCTTTTTCTGCTTCTTTTTCTTTCTGTGCTCAGGCAGAACCTCAAAGCCTCGGCCTCACAGGGACAGTTGCCCATGTTTTTGGAGCTGTGCCATCAGAAGGCTCTGGTGTGCAGTCTCCTGTACAGCCTGCCTGCCTTTTGGCACTGAACCAAGACCCTCCAGAACTGACAGCTATAATAGAAGATGATGTATTACACCTACTAATTTCTGGATTACTGCACAGCAGTTTACCTATTTAAAATCTTCTATGAGATTGGGGACTGCCATGGATTTCAAACAGCTGTTTCCAACAATTGACACTTGCAGAAGTTAATAAAGCTAACAGCAAATTTACAATTTAATAGCAGGAGGGAAAGAAAGGCAGAAAATCAACTGTGACTATTGCACAGAAGGTAGCCCTGCATCCCCTGCCCTTAAGTGAAGTAACAGAATTTTGGGTTTTTTTTTTCTCTTCAGTGGCTCTGAATTTCTAAACTTCTCATGGGTGCCCTAAACTGTAAATGAATTTGAACTTCCTAATCCCAGATCTCCAAAATATGCAAAGCAAAGAAGAAATCTTTTAAGCATAGAACGCTTTTCTTTCCTGGCACAAGGCACTATTGAATAAGTTATGACATGGAAGGGAAAAAAACATTATTGTCTTAAAAACAGAAGTACTCACTAACTGGGCTTTAGCTGTGTATTGCTTCCCACTTCCATCGCCATGGATAAAACAGGTCACTAGGTTCTTTCTGCATTTTTTCTTCTTTGCCATGGGAAATTTTTCATTTCTCATTGTGCTGTTTTCCTTACATGACACTAAACAAAGATGTTTGTACCTTTTCTTCTTTGTATAACACTGATGAAAGCTGAATTTTGTGTACCTTTTTACATATTTTGAATAGATCCTACTCTACTAATATAAACTGCAGATCTATTTTGTTGTAGCTTTTGACAACCTCGTTAGTTTGCTACCAGCGGCAGTTCATTACAAATCTCACAAGAAAAACAACCCAAATATCCCTGTGTTGGTACCCCACTAAGTGCCAGCAAAGTAACTAGGAAGAAAGTACGCTCCTTGTTAGTTATTTTTTCTTAGTAGCAACTAATGAGAGAATGGAAAAGATCATATAGAAATTTGAAGAACGTATGCATCTTCTGTTCATCCTAGTTTTATAAATTGATTTTAGCTGAGTCAGTGCATCCATTCCTTGGAGACTGCAGGATCTTGTGATCTACTAGAACAGCATTTTACTACAGACACAAGGTTGCTTTATAACGTCTCCCTTTTGTGAGAAAAAAAGAGAAACAAGACCTGAGCTATATCTTCTAATGGTGTTGCTGTTCTAAAAGCCAGTCCTTGAGGAAGTCTTGTCAATATGATGAACAAGAGTTTAGAAAACAAGCATGTGCTAATCAAACAGGAGTATGAGGCGGAAAACTCTTCCTTTTTGCCAGAAATTGTAAGCAAAATGTCCAATTAAGACCTACTGAATCTAAAATTTGATGAGGGATAAAGGCTGAACTGCTGTGCCAGAGTGTTTTTTTATCACAGTTTAGTGATTTTTTTTTTTTTTGAGAGTCTAGGCCAGTATTTGCAAGGACACAAAGGAGAAGGTTACAAAAGCAAATTCTAGCCTTCTAAAAGTTACGTGCCCAACACAGTCCCTCCAGTCAGTGCAGAGAGATGCTCTAAATTCTCCAAGTCCGGGTCCATAGAGAATGATGCAGGACAAGCATCTACCTCCCTCTTCTCTCTCCTTTTCTCCCTCCGCTGGGTAACAGATGAAGCTTAAAGAGATTAGCGTTCTCAGTGTAAAGCAGAGCAGGGCAAATAGTCCTCAGAATATCAAACTGACATAATTTGGAAAAAATGTGAAATCTCCATAATTAACCATGAAAAAGGTGTACTGGTAATAAAGGCTTCATGCTTGCAAGGCTGATGGCTGCCTTCAGCCCTAATGTGAAAGATAATTTGCAGAAGCTAATTTTCTGGCTCCTTTTCCAAAAAGGCTCATAAAAGCACCAATTGGTTTTGCTGGTAATCTGTTAAACTGCAATTGGACTGAAAATATTACTTTATTTCACACAGGCCATCAAATAGTTTGGTTTTTTTCCTCACTAATTCTCAGTCACCAGTGGCTCTGGTTACATCTGAATCACTGACCTGGAAAAGCTGTGAAAGTCACTGCCAATTCCCCAGAGCCATCCAGATTCCCAGTGAGAGACAATTGCATGGGGGACCAATTAAAATAGCATCTGTGAATTAAATAAATCTATAAAAAGAATCTATTTTTTCTGCACCGAGCAGCAATGTACATGGAAATCAGTGGAGCGTTTTTAACATAAATGCCTGATGAACAAATAAGCCTCCTGTGGGGGGGAGGGTAGAAGATAAACTTTTATCCTATATAAGCTTGAAATAATGAAAGAGCAAATGAAGTCAAACAGTGCTTCGCGCAGGTAGGAGCCCTGTGCATGGGCAAGGTCTCTGCTCCTACCTTCTGTGCTGCTGCAGCTGTAATGCTGCCGCTGTGTAAATGAAGAATACGCCTCAACAGTACAGGTCAAAGGGAAATTTTCCATCAACTCAGTCTGTTTTCTCCTACTTCAGGATTTGTTGCAGGTTGGCCGTGGTGTAAACAGGAATGGGCAGGGATTGTGGCTACGTCTTGATGTGGTGCAGAAATGTGATTTGTGCAAGGCACTCCAGGCAGACAGGGATTGCAGATTCATAAGCAGTAGGTGCTTCTATCCTCTGTGAAACCTGGGGTACTTTATCTATAATGTGCTGGCAGTCCTCAAAAATACAACTGGTCGGGGAAATGCCGAGGGAGTGATTTTACTGAAATTCTATCCAATGCAAAATGCATATCAAAATTTTGCAAGTTGGTTTTTTTTTTTTTGGAGAAAGAAAGAAGAGGAGGAGACATTTTTTTAAAACCCTGATTTATCACATACTTGTGTTTTCCCAAATTAAATATTTTGATCTGTTTAATGCTTATAGTTTTATTGCTGATGTTGCCGTTTGTTCTGGTTAGGGATTTCTGTGTCCTAGCTTCATTTCAACTGTGAGTCTTTATATATAGCAAAAAAAAAAAAGTCAAAATAGTCTGAATGTCTAAAGAATTAAACCAATTTTTTAAAACGTCCTCTTTAGATACTTTTGATACAATTTTTGTATTTTCCTCTCTAATTTGGACTGAAGTCATGTTCCGAATCTCTGTATCTATTTTGAGGAACAAAAATTCTTGTTTCCCACACAGCACCAGAGATCTCATCCTTGCTTCCAGTCAAGAGAATGATTAATGGTGTCACTACCATTTGACAGTAGTCTAGGATGGATTAACCTCCAGTGCTAAATCAAAATTGTACAGAGAGCTTAGGATACACAGAGTTTTTCTGTTTCTTTTTCTGTGGTGATGCCTTTTCATTGCTTCTTAGACTATGAGGATTTCTATACATTGCCTGCTTTTCACGTAAACTCAAACATATATTTTTCCATCATTTAGCATAATTTTAGTGCTGCAATATTTATCATCAATAGCCTTGGTTTTTATAGGTTTGATCAATTGCTTGCATCCCAGGCATAGGTTTTAAGTATTTTCTACGCAAATTTGATTAGCATAGAAAACTGAATTTTGATAGGAAAACTAAACCTGTTTATATTCCAAACTGATTTTTTCTGAACTAAAACAAGCCTATTTTTACATAATTAAATTGTACAGTTTACCTCCTCCCCCGCCCCCCCTAGATTATATCAGTAATAATATAGGTGCAATTGAAACATTTCTGAGGTTTCTAATACAGGTTAGTGATCACCTAATTTCTCCTGGCTGCAGAATTAGTGAAAATAGATTTGAGATTCTGGCTTCATTACTTCAATGATACAGGGCTTTGTGGTTAGTTGTGGTTTTGTCAGTTCAAAACAAATAGAAAAGTTGTTGGTCTTATTCTTTGTCTGGCTTTCATTTTAAATAGCATCTAATAAAATTATTTTTTTAGGGAATATCTCTCTCATTGTTCCACAGAGTCTCAATACCAATAACTTCTAAATTATTTACTGCCTCAGTTCTTTAACAGCTCTAGAAAAGTTTTTGCCCTCAGTGTCTGGGCATGCCAGGGTGCAGTATAGGAGTTAAGATGTAACTGTGCATTATCTGGCATTTAAGATCTTGTACACACTGGAACAATATTTGACTGGTCAGTTACCAGTTGAGATATCTGATTTTTAGGTAGCCTTCCACATGCTCTCACTGAGTAGGAAGAGAGAGAGAGTTTTTGTTTGTATTTTGGGATTTTCTTTTTTCCTCAGTCTGGCTTCTCTGGGTTTTAGATATCAAATACATATTGATTCATTTTTCTACCATAGTAAAGCTGCAGAATTACTTGTAGTTTTTAGGGGTAAATTTAGAGTCTGGTCATTGCACAAATAGTTTTTCTCACCCTTTTTCTGTCTCCTGTTCTTCACTTCATGAAGCACTCAGCACTTTGAAAGGTGAAGGATTAAATTGTCACCTAAAAACCTGTACAGTTTTGTCACCGAGACAAAATTAGATGAACTGTCAGTCTTGGCTCATAACTCTTGACTGATTATCTGTGTTTCTTGTGTTCAGAATCACAGGAAAAAAATATGGAACATAGAACTGGAAACTTGACCTGAATGAGCAAAATTATTCATATCCTATCTTTTGCTTTCCTTTCTTTCTTTCGTTCTGGCTCCTTGCACCAGATTTGCTCAATATATCAAAGCAAAACTTTCTGTATTCTGATGCAGAACTGCAGGCATGGAAATGGACAGTTTATAATGACTGAGAAGACAGTTGGTGAACGCAGGTGTTTCTGAAGCTCCTGCCTCCCTATAGTTATTTGTCTTGCAACGGGCATTTGCCAATAAGTCCATCTTGATGGTGCTCCTTTTGACCTCTAATTTTCTTCCCTGCTTTCTTGCCATTTGCCAAAGATGCTTAGCCACTGCTTGCCAAGAGAGAACAACCCCCTGCAATATGGCCATGTGCATTATCCACCTAGAGCTAAGGCCCAAGCAGGTCTGTAGCAGATTGTCCTGCTGCTTCTTGGGACCTCCAGAGCCTGCTGGGTGACAGATTTTCTAGAAGTTTGTCAGTGAACAGATTTGCCACCCACAAAAGTACAGACTGCCTCATACATGCCAGGTTACTTAATGTCAGGCTTTTCGCTAGACAAGATAAGGGATAAATTAGTAGGTTTACCTTAAAAACCTAACTTTGTAAATGTGGAAAAAAAATTTGAATTAAAAATAGATGCATTTTTTTTTTAGTGTTAGATTGCAACTGCTCTAGAGGCTCTTTTGTTTTAAGCGGCTGTCTAATTGTACTCTGCAGCTCTCCTGGGTTTATGATAAATAGAAAATTGGAAAGTTCCAAGGCATGGCAGGGGCAACCTGTCCCTTTTCAAGCTCTTGTTTAATTCACTCTTCTTCATCATTGTTTGATACCAGTTCTGAAGATGTTATTTGCAAGAAAATATCATTGAAGCTTACAGGTGTTGCTACACACTTAGACTATCATGTGGCCATTAATCTGCTAATGTTTCTCCTTCTGGCATAATGTAATTCTATTTCTGTTTTCTTGCTGGCACAGTCCAGACTCTGTGCTTCCATCAAGCTCTTTATGGTGCTCTTTAGCAAGTTCTTAACTTTAACAGACTCTGGGTCTTTTGTGCATCAAAACCCCAAAACTTGGCACCTATTTAAGTACTGAACTGCACTCTTGGAAAGCTTTGCTCAAGTTGAGCATACCAAGCTTCTTACAGCCTGGCACTGCCGTAGGGCTCTCTAGAGGCGCATGTTGGACTCTAAAGGCTGGCAGTGGGGATAGGGTAAGTTGTTGTGTTGCTTTCCTGGACCTGGACATGCAAACTTGCCACCTTCTGTGTGATACATTGCATCTCTTTCATTCCATCCATCTTAGATGGCATTATCCATGAAAAATATAAAAATTGGATGCCTTTTTGGCAGATGATGATGATGCTTCTGACACAGTCAGGGTCAAACATAGGAGCAAAATTAAAAAAAAAAAAATCTCTTAGCTTGCTGAAGATATGGCTTGGGTCTAAATTGGTACAATCCTATGACTCCCGTGAGTTCTGGATCAGGCCATGTATTCTCTTCCTTGTGTATATGTGCATGGATAATACTAGTATCAGCTTCTTGATTATTCTTAATTTTTTTCACAAGTTGCAGAGAACTGGAAATGTTCCAATATGTTCCACCAAGCAGTAATACATTTAACCAACCTCTTACTTGAACAGATTGTATCTCTGGGGTTTATTTGCTTTTTGTAGATATACTCTCAAATCTTTCCAGGTCTTATTAGCTATCATTTGAAAAAGGGGGAAAAAAAATGAAACACACTTTGATTACATGTATTGATCTTATACCGTAATCTTTGCTGCTCAGATACGGGCATGTCTTGCATAGGCCTTGACAATCACTGAAGATTTATGGAGCTTGAAAGCTCAGGGTACTTTTTTTTTTTTTTTTCCTCCTTTTTTAGAGTTTACTTTATTATTCAATGATTAGACTAAAACTAGCTCCTTCAAACAGGTTCTTAAAAGCACATGTGTAGAAATATATGTACTATCCTATTTACTCAGGGGTGTGAAATCTTATTAACATTAGTACTTCATAAGCAAAAATGTATTCAGTGCATAGATGATATGTTAGTGCCCAGAATGAAAGGTAATTTTTTTTCTTTAAGTCTCAGAGCAAATTAAAGCTTGTCTATACTGACTGTTTTTGACTGATAGCAAGCTTATGATCTGTGCTGCCCTCACCTGCTTCAATAAACAAACAGATATTTTTACAGTATTTCCAAAAGAGTTCTTCATAAAGGATTATATATTCTGTAGGGGTTTACTATTTATTCTGCAGTAGTACTTATTATTCCTGACACTTCCTCCACCATATCATCTGCCTCTGCAGAGAGAAGATAGCTTGTTTTGAGGAGAGCAGTGAGCAAGCCATGGATGGGCAGGAAGACATACATTCATTTTGGCCCTCCCATTCAGCTCTGCCTTTTGACCAGTCCCCCTGCATCTTTGGGATCCACAGAAAGGTTTCTTGTGTCAGAAATATCATAAGGCTACCTTTTTAGAGTCTTGAAATAGATTAAATCATGGTGTGTCCGTGCTTGAGCAAGAAGGATGTCGTGGTAATACAAATTATTCCTGTGTATTGAACTGCTATCACCCTGGGAGGGAGTCTTTTCTTTTCCCTCACTTTATTCCTAGTTCTTCTCATGGGACACAAGGATCACTCAAAATGTTCAAATAATCCATGCACAAAGTTAAAATCTAGACAGATACCAGTATGGATTCAAATCTCCAGTGACACAAATACCACTGTACAGGTGCTTCCAGTAGAATTTCCTGAATAGACTGTTTTCATGAACAGTATTCCCTCCACACATCCTACATTGATCAATCAACCTTCGTTCCTCCTGCCAGTGGACCCACCACTTCTGTCCTCAAGTACCCATTTCTCGGGTTCTGACTGATATCAATAAAGGTGGTAAGTCCACATCTCGGTTGACCACAGAGTGCAGTGAATTTCTGACTGGAATACTCTTTTGGTGGCTGCTTTGTGATTGCTTGGACTTAGGCAAAGCAGTCTTAAAGGAAACCTGGTCCCAGTTGTTCTGAGTCTTGACACATACTTGGATATTTCCTAAAGACCTCTGAAGATCTTTGTGTCAAGGGGAAGTTGTGGTATTTGCTCAACAAACATCATACTTTTGTCCTTATAGATAAATTTCAAGTGTTCCTTGCTGTCCTGTGCCAATGTGGCCCTAATAAGCTTAGCAACAGCTTTTGAGTTATATGACTTGAGATCTAGATTGCAAGAATAAAGCCAAGCAGAGTCAAAGAATAAGGTAAACCCTTAGATACTGTGATAACATGTACATTATGAGAGCCTGAATAGAATCACAGATTTCATTACATTTTCCCATTTTGGATTCCTCTTTTTGACCTTATAAAAGGAACTCAGATTTAACAGAACACTCTCTCCCATTAATATGCATTGCACTTGCCACCTGATCATCATCAGTTTCTGTTCAGTCTGCTATCATCTAGCATTACTTTCAGCTCATCTGGATTAAGGTAAACCCAGTCACCTTCATCCATCCTGTGATGCTGTAATAAGACTAGATTGCTTATGCTATTGCACTAGATTGGTCTTTAGTACTAGTTTTTACCCTGAGTACAGTGCTGCTCAGATTTCCTCTCTAATACCCCCACTGAAAATCTGTATGCTGAACAAGGAAGGGAACAATCCTAACTAACCGCTACCAGAAAAAGAAAAACATGCTTAACAGCCCAGAAAGAATGAAAGCTACAACTAATAAGTCTTTGCTGTTCCAGTCACCTGGCCAGCATTTCCAAAGACTGCATTCCTAGTCTTTGTGAGATCTGCAATTAACTTGGCCATGGATTTAGAATAGAAACTAACCTTCAAGAAATCTGAAAAAAAACACCAAGAGGTGATCTGTCATGGTCTTTATTGTACTTCTTCCCTAAATAATAGGTTCTTGGGCATTAATCAAGCAGTATTAAGTAAAATCCATCGTAGGTGACTTGCTGAACTGAGCTATGCTCTGTTGTTTTCCATAATAGTCATCACTGTGCTTCAAGAAGGTGGTACCAATTACTGTCCAGTGGACAATATAAGACACTTACACAGTGGTTAGCTGAAACCAGGACAATTTGCCAGTTTAGCAGAAGCCTTGTTAGTTTGGCTTTCCAATTTTCATGATCTGTTCCAGCGAGGGAGCTTGGTTTCATGTGGCCTGTGTTGGACACAATGGCCCAGCCATGGTCAGAAAAGTCCTTTTTCCGTGGAGAAGTAGGTTAAGATATGGAGTTGTTGATGGACAGCTATGGGGCTTGATTAATTAGTTTCCATACCATCCTCTGTCTCTCCTTCCAGAAATAAGTTTGAGAACATAACGTAAAATACCGCAAAACAACAGAGGAAACACTAAAAATGGGGGAAAAGAGAAAATCTTATGCTCTCAGAACTTGCGCTGTGTCAGGTGGACTGTTGTGAGAAATGTATGTGCCAATTAAGAAATTTCAGTGTGTCTTACTACCCAAAGAAAAATATTTTTAATTAGCATTTTTCTCCACTATATTTTGAGAAAGGCATATTTGAATATTTCAAAAGATCAATATAGCCAAGTACCTAGAGCCCTGACATGTTTAGAACTGACACTATTATCGCATGCAATTTAATCTCTTTCATTGCAAGTTATTGTTAAGGGATGTGATGCTTGTAAAGCCAGCAAAGTATATGCCCGCTGTGGTCTGAGGTGGGGTGGAAAGAAAAAATATTATAAATCTCATATGTTTATATTATTATATATGCATATGAAAGAAATAAATAAAATATTTAGCAGGAACTATAGGAAGCTGACAGTTACCCAGATGTGGTGAAACTCTTTAGCAGGGCCTGTTGTGGAAGAACGAGGGGTAATGGTTTCAAAATAGAGGGAGGTAGATTCAGACTGGATATA
Source organism: Ardeotis arabs (assembly GCA_011801015.1). NCBI lineage: Eukaryota > Metazoa > Chordata > Aves > Otidiformes > Otididae > Ardeotis > Ardeotis arabs. The sequence continues at coordinate 36,120 of JAAGAY010001716.1, forward strand.
AGGAAAAAAATTTTTACAATGAGGGTGGTGGAACACTGCAACAGGTTGCCCAGGGAGGTGGTAGATGCCCCATTCCTGGAAACATTCAAGGCCAGGTTGGATGGGGCTCTGAGCAACCTGATCTGGTTGGAGATGTCCCTGCTTCTTGCAGGGGGGTTGGACTAGATGACCTTTGAAGGTCCTTTCCAACCTGAACTATTCTACGATTCTATGAAAGTGAAGGGTACTTGATTGCCAGAGGTTGGAGTTACAATAATGGGCATGGATATCTCGTCAGCAGTTAGAATATTCCAGACTAAGTGCTATTCATTCCTGTCGAAATTGTTGGAAGATGCGGGTTTGTGTGCTAATAACGTTTTTAGTCTTTGTGGTTCCTTGTTAGTTTGGAACTTTTAATCAGTCATTGTTTTTCTCTAATTCTGTTTTTCAACATCTGTTTTTTTAATTAAAATTCCTGCATGATTTACAGCTTGTCCTCAGAACTGGCATAAAACCCAGTTAATTTGTTGTTCTGCCTATGTAAGGGAAGAGAAAAATACATAAAACTTCCTCAATATTGTTTGGTATGAGCAGATTTTAAAACAAAACAACCCTAGCAAATCTATGAACACTGTTAATACTGTCTCATTGCTTTTGATGGCTCTATATCTCAACCCCTTAGTTGCTTTTCTGAGCACTTTACCATGTAGGCTTTATTTCCATGTGCAATCTGCAGCATTAACCTGAAAAATCTTAAAATCTTTCTTGCAAATCTATGTTTGTGTGATCATGCCAGTCACCAGAAATCCCACCTCCTGTTTTGGTTCACTCTGTTCCTCTTTCTCCATACCTCTGTGATGGTTTGAGTAAGAAAGGTTTCTGTTCAGGACACAGCCTAATGCAGAGGTAGATGTCTGTGCTTTAGAATAACAAATGTTTTTGTAACAAAAAATGCACAACTAGCTAGAATTGAATCTATACAAGTATATGTAGAAATACCCTGCTTTCCAACACAAAGGCATTTAATCTATTTGCCTTCTTTAATAGAAATGCTATGCCTAGGCAAGATATTTTTTGTGTGTGTTTGTTTAACTTCTGGCTGTTGCCAGGGATTTTTTTCAATATCCATTGTGTTTGTGTTCAGATTGTATAATATTTCTTTTTGCATTAGGCTGTTCAATTACGGCAAGCACACAACAGCAATACAGGATAACAGTAAAAAGATTTTTATGATGTGGGTAAAATATAGGAAAAGAAATATTACTTTTCTTTTGAGCAGCCTTTTATTATGCCAGAAGTTTCCTTCAAGTAATAGACAAAGGAGATCCTCACAGTCTATCGCAATGTGTATTAGCTGGGTTGGTTCATCTTTACTTTTGAACTGGGTGTGGATGCAAATTTAAACCCTTCTAAAGAGCCTGGAATCTTTCAAGCCTCCCAAGACCTGTGCCTCCATCTGCAACTAATTTTGCAGATGATTCATCTCTTGTCTTCAGAGAAATGGGTGCAAATTTTAATTGTACTAAGCCATCTCAAACTTCTGAAATGTTCAGTTGAATGCAAATTTGCATCTGTTTTCTTTACAACAGACTGAACCAAAACTTTGACACCCAATCCCCTGAGCTTTTAGAGCACTGGGTGCTCTGCAGTTGTGAAAATCAAGCCAGTCATTTCTGTGCTTATCCATGACTTTAGGTGTCTATACTGAGTGCCAAGTCAATCACAGTCAGAACTTGTCAAAGGGTACAGCATTTGCTAACACAGAGTGACATGCCAAGTGTCATAAGTCCATGATTGACTTGCATGTTACAATGCAAAAGAGCATTTCAGCAGATGCCCAAATTACAGCAAGAACTGCAACTCCGTCTGGCTGAATAATGCTGACCCTACTCTCTATGGCCTAGATAAAATCATAGAATGGTTAGGGTTGGAAGGGACCTTCAAAGGTCATCTAGTCCAACCCCCCTGCAAGGAGCAAGGACATCCCCCACTAGATCAGGTTGCTCAGAGCCCCATCCAGCCTGGCCTTGAATGTTTCCAGGGATGGGGCTTCCACCACCTCTCTGGGCAACCTGTTCCAGAGTTCTACAACTTTCATCGTGAAAAATTTTTTCCTAATATCCAATCTAAATCTACCCCCCTCTATTTTAAAACCATTACCCCTCGTCCTGTCACAACAGGCCCTACTGAACAGCCTCTCCCCGTCTTTCTTGTAGGCCCCCTTGAGGTTCTGGAAGACCGCTATCAGGTCTCCCCGGAGCCTCCTCTTCTCCAGGCTGAACAGCCCCAACTCTCTCAGCCTTTCTTCATAGGAGAGGTGCTCCATCCCTCTTATCATCTTTGTGGCCCTCCTCTGGACCTTCTCCAGCTGGTCCATGTTCTTCTTATGTTGAGGGCTCCAGAACTGGACACAGTACTCCAGGTGGGGTCTCACCAGGGCAGAGTAGAGGGGCAGAATCACCTCCCTCGACCTGCTGGCCACGCTCCTCTTGATGCAGCCCAGGATGTGGTTGGCCTTCTGGGCCGCAAGAGCGCATTGCCAGCTCATGTTGAGCTTCTCGTCCAAGATAGTAAATCTTTTAGATAGTAAATCTTTATCTCGCATTGCGGAAGAGCTGGCTGCTCAGGTGGATCCAGAGAAAGTTCCTTTCCTATGAGGAGGAAAAAGGTGTTTGTAGCCTGGCTTGTGGTACACTGCCTTTCCTAACCCTGCCTTTCTACTACCTGTAGTTTCCCCTGTGGTGTCTAGTGTAAACTCTGCCCCTTTCTCATGTACGCTCTCAGACATGGAATAGGCAAGAATACCAGAATAATGCTAACACACTTTTAATGCCAAGTTTAGGGTCCACACCTGCACTATTAAACACAGTAATTCTTTGATTATTTACTTTAATGTCAAGAGTACCTGGTCAAACCTTTAAAAATGTCATTTTGGTTTTCTGTATTTGTATCTCTTTCTTGCATCAACACTGTTACACACCAGAGAAGGTCTGAACTATTATCTCTTCCTTTCATTGCTGCTTTTCTCTGCTTTGGAGCTGCTACTCTTTCCCACAAACTGTCCTCTCTGCAAAGATCTGCCATGGACTGGCTCTAAGGGTATGGGTTCGCACAGGTCACCACCCCAAGCTCTATCAGGGCAAGGCCTAGTGCATCTAGCATCTCTTTCTCATTCTGGTAAAGAAAAGTTGATGGTGGGTCAATTTTCATATGGCTCTGCTGAGAAACTCTCAGGGGTGCTTACTTTCTGTTGCAGGGTAGCTTTGACTCTGTGTGTTAGCCTTACAGGAGCTGAAGGTTCTCAGTTTAATTCTGATGCTGTGTAGTCTTAATTTTACATACTGTTCTGTTTAGAAAATGCTGTGGATGCCTTCTCTATCCTAGATATCCTTTCTGGTTTAGTCACCCTTGACTAAAATACAGTAGATACTATCTACTTTCTTGACATTTGCTTTTGCTTTCTGGCTACGTTGCAGGATTTCACTTGCCTAGGTTGACTGTGTCTGTGTTTTGGAGTATAACACAGCAGCTACTGGGCGGGGGGAAGCATAGGTATTTTTTATAGTTATATAAAAAACATAAGGTCAGAAAAACAATTTATGCCAGTGATACTCAAAAAAAAAAAAATCTGCAGTCTAAGCATGGTGCTTGCTGTGATACGTGTTAAAACAGGGCACAAGAAAGCGCATGCTGGTATGGACAGACTTCAATTCTCTACACATGCCTAAGAACCACTGCTCTGGAGCTACAAGCATTTGCTGCTGAGCAACGTTGGGATTTGTGTGGCTTATTCACTTCAGCATTTTGCCTGTGCCTGGAAGTACAAAGGAATAGTTCAGCTTTGCCCACGCTGTGCCACTCTGTTTTCCTTTCATTTCTCTGATGAAGCACCCACACGGCCACTGGCTCTACTAAGTTCACACTACTTAGTGAGGCAGCCAAGCAGGGCTGGGATGAGCAGAGCAAAACATCTGGTGCTGAGGATGTTCCCTCAACATGTATGTTGCATTAGAATTGTGATTTTTTTATTATTTTTTTTTTTTACTGATGTTAGCATAGCTCTGTAAACTGGCCATTGCTATTAGCTGAAGTGTATTGGGCACGCTCTTGGACATCATCTTCCAGTCCATCCAAAAGGGATGCAATTCACGCACTTCGAGACAACCCTGTGTCAGGAAGGAACGTAAAGCAGGTAAGGACAATTGGGAGATTTGTTTCAAAACGGTACATCAGATCCCAACTGAAAAAAATTAATGAGGACTGACTCGGGAATCACCAGAAATGAGGGACTTCCCACAGAGGTGCGTGCAGGCTGCCACGTATCTTTTAAAAACTGTGGAAATGAGAAAGGAGGACACATGCTGCTCTGTGAATTCCTGTCCTGTAATGGCCCATAGTGGGACTGTCTGGTTGGTACAGGACATCTGGCCCTTCTAAATAAGACAGTCTGCTTCTGCCTCGGGGTTAGGAAGTACATGGATTTATAGTTTGGTTTTGGGTTTGTTTTGGTTTGTTTTTTTTTTTTTGTGGGTGTTTGGTTGGTTGGTTGGTTGGTTTTTTTTGTCCCCATTCCTTCTGAGCTTTTCAAGTGAAGACTTCCTTCTCTTCAGTGTTGCAGACAGCAATATCCCCTTTAGGGGTTGTCAGAGTTTCTGTTCCCATTAGTCAAGGATAGGATCCTTATCAAACCACGCTGTTGCTTTTGTTACCACATTGATACCAAGTTCTTTGGGCATTTAGGCTGTAAATTTATTACTTTGATATTTTTTCAGCTGTTGAGGCACCCAAACGCTGTGGTGCCTCACATCTTGAGTGAGCCCTTTTTATGCCAGGTTGTTCATTTACAGTAAGCAATCAGAAAGTGTTTGGAAAGGAACAGATCTGCATGGAAACTACATGATCCAAGTTTGAAATTAACCTTTTCTGTACAATCAGCTACAAAACTGGCATACTGGTACTACGTCAGCCTTGTTACCTCATAAGCTGTCTGTCAGGTTCAAATGATCCAAAGACCTTTGAATTTCAGTTGTATTTGTATGTATTTTTGTTTTCATATATATAAATATGTTCTATAACTTATACATAAGCTAGAATGTGCCAAAATAATGGCTGCGTTTCTAATAATATCATGTACGAAGTATGGAAATATACTGATTTCAGATACCTTTGTAGTTCTTTTTAAAGCTCACAGCCCGAAAGCACTAGCATATAACAGTGAAATCAGAATGCAGAACAGAAATATTTTGTATTAACTTGTACATTAAATTGGTTGCATAGCAAATGTATTGCTGAGCGCTATATATATTGTTCTTTAGGAAAATAAATACAACTTCTTAATTCACTGTGCTTCTGAGTAACTGTGGGATGTCTCATTCTACAGGAAAAACAGAGCACTGGATAGTCTTGAATCTGCTGTTATGCCCAGGCTTTACTGAGCACAGTTCTGTACCTTTCCAGTAAGATTTCTGCTCTCCATTGTAGTGTTTCAGGACATTGGTATTTTGTTAGATTATGTGATAAAGGTTTGTTCCCCCAAATATGAAGGAGCACAAAGGCACCATAGCATTTGGGGGACCCCAATATCTCAGTCAGAGACTGGAGATCCTGATTCTACCAGGGATGTCCCAGGAGAGCCTGAGCCCCAGGGCCTGGAAGACCACCAGCACTGTGGGTCAATGAGAAATGGTCTCTGGAGCACCTTACAGACAAGGAGGGGGTCACCACCTGAGGTGTGAGTCTCATTCTGGAGTGTGGGGAGGAACATTTTGGGATACTTAAATTTGTTGACTTAGGGGAGGAGCCAAAGGCAGGGAAAGGAGAGGGATCAAGGTGGTTTGGGGAGGAACAAGCATGGAAATATATAAAGGGGTAAGAGGGACTGTTCTCCTGATCACCACAGTTTGTCCTCAATAAGCTGAATTTCTAATTGTCTTGCTGGGTGAGGGACTCTCTGCTTTGAGTGCATTTGTGTGTGTATGGGGGTACCATTGCCAGCAACTGGAGTTGGACCGTGGATCATAGGGGCCCACGTGCCTACAGTGCTAGCAAAAGGAGCGAGCAAGGGTGTGTACATCAGTGTGCAATTGCTAGCAAGTTACAAACCAGACTACCTGTTAGTAGAATCAACCCTTAGTAGAATAAGAGGCCAGGAGCCAGGTATGAAGGCAACTATGAGTCTGGGCCAGATACCAGAGAGACCAGAGGGTCTGCAAGTTGGCTATGACAGAGACCTGGAAATCCAAGACTACTAGGGAGACCATAAGGTCTGTAAGTCTGTCCAGGTTAACTGAGTGAGATCCATTTGCATGTGCGTGTCTCTGCACGAGGCAAACAGACATGAGAGGATCCAGGGCAAATTACTGGATAAGGCTGAGTGTTTAAGACTGGTTACTGGAGGGATATTCTAGTGTGTGTGCAAGATGGTTTGTGGACCAGCAGCTGGAGAGGGCCAGCTGGTCTTGAGGTGCCTGCAGCTGGGGAGAGCAAGGACTGAGGGTCATCTATTGTATAGACTACGTGCCTGAGGCCAGTTACTTAGGGCATCTGTGTTGTGTGTGTAGATATATATGTTTATATATCTGGATGTGCGTGTGTATATTTTCCACTAACAGGGTTTTGTCCTGCTCAGACAGAGAGGAAAAGAAGAGGAGGCTGTTGGTACTGTTCATTTGTGTGAATGCTTAGTGTTTCTGTCTGCAGTAAGCCATATGTATATATTTGTTGTAGACCTGTGTTTGTGTGGGTACCTGTCAGGAGTAGATGCTCAGCCTCACTACTCACTGGAGCTGGGAACATGGAGCTGCGGCAGCCTCGCCTCTGTCTGGCTACTGCATTTGGCAACTTCTAACATGTTTGTTGCAAACTATGAATGCTAAAAAGCAATAAAGTATTCAGTATTTATTTTTCTATCATGACTGCTGAGAAATAACAGTAAGTCTTCATGAGCAAAATATTGCATAAATTGCCTCAGACCTCCTGCAGCAATAATTTGCTACTCTGTTTGGTGATCACTGAAAGATTAAGCCAGAGAGAAATATTCTATTCTGTACAGACAAGAGCACACTGGATTCTTTGTGTGTTATAACATCCATTCTGTAACTGGCTGGAAAAATCTGCTGGAAAAAAAAAAAACCTGATGAAAAAGAGAAGTTAGTTGGCTGAAAAAAATTTACAGAGCAAATGCACACTCTGTTTCTAAGCAAGTTCTTGTGCAGATGATATACTGCCCTCAATTGGTACGTTTAACTTCTGCTGACAGAAGTCTCGGTGCAGCTTGCTTATAAAACATAGTGACAGAAGGCCCAGAACAGTCTTCCGTGTTAATCTTAGTGAGTACATGATGAAACCCCATCAAATCAATGTGATGTCATTTGATGTGCATTCTCTGTTTGTTTGTACCTTGGTTCAAACAGAGCTTGAGGGAAACACTTCCAAGCCTCTTACAAAAATCTAGGCAACAGCTCTCGAAATATGACTACGAATGTTTTTCAGAGGGCTCTATTCATTGGATTATTTTGGATCTTTTTGTTTGGTTCCTTTTTGAGTAAAAAGAAAAAAAAGATTGTAATATTTCCAAACCACCAAGAGGCTTAGTCACAAAAAAAAAAATATAATATTGCCTTCAGAAGATAAACGTCTCGCAGAGCTCACTTCAAGACTTGTTACCTTGATGTATTCTAGACAAGCAGTTGAACCCTCTGCAATGAGGTACTGTTTATGCCAGATCTGAAACTCCTTCTACCTGCTGTCAGTCTGTTCAAGCATAAGTAAAGCTGCCATCAGTTGTCTTCTGCAGTGGGTGGAGGGTCAGCAGGTTGGCTCTTCCTGCACTGGAATACATTCGGTTATGATCTGTTTTGAGTCTTACTCATTTTCTGGGAATGGGCCATGTGTATTTGTAGGGTGGGTAATAATTTGATGACAGACTGGCTGGCAGAATAATCCATAATTATGTTTTTCTTGGCCTGACTCTGTCTCAGCAGCTACTGTCAAGACCAGCCCTAGGTAGACAAATCACTGCTGTTACACCGTTGAATCCAGTTCAAGGAATACCTGTATCACACCCACAGCCTCCAAATGATTACGCGCTTGTATGACTGAGTAGGGAACTGGCACTCAGGAGTGTTTTGTTGCTGCTTTTCAGGAGGGTACATGGCTGTACAGATCCAAGATCTTACTCAGGCCTAAACTCGACATTTCCATATTGAAATATTCATTTAGCAACATTTCAATGGCAGGATCACAGAAGCTGGGTTTCCTTTCTGTGTTTTCCAGTGTATTTTCTTATCTGACATTTCTCAGAAAAATCTTTTTCACTCATCCAAATCAAGCCTAGAGCTAAAGGAACTCTCCACCTGTCATAACCCCAAATCCCAGAGTAGGCTCCTCACTCCCACTGTCTCAGAGTGGGAAGAGTTACCCTACAGATAGTCAACCGTTGTTTCTGATATCCCAGTCATTCCCAATGTAAGAACTTACGGCTGGCAAACCCAAGAGTTCTTCTCATGTTGGAAATGACTTGGTTGACCGTGGTAATGTAGGAAAGTGGAGTTTGGGGGGAGGAGATCAAAATTTAGTTTGATGTGGTCCACTTCAGGAGGGCAAGGAGAACTGCAGTTCAGCTGGACCATCAGCCTTGGAGGGAGATGAATAAGTTATCCTCTTGGTAGCCTCTGTAATGCAGAGGCAGAGGAACCACTGCATAAAGCAAGATGTACAGCAATGGAGAAAACAACTTTCAAAAATACTTTTTTAATAAAGATTTATTATGCATCCACATTACATTTTTAATATTTTTATTTAGTACAAAATTGGCAGGCCTATACCACTACTGTGCAATTGTCTGTTACTTAGAAAACACCAATATGAATTGTGATCGGCTAATGGTGGTTATTTCAGTGTGGAAACCTGATCCTTAGCCTCTGAGCGAATTGTTGTAAAAGATGTCTACAACAATTTAATTTTTTTTTTTTTTCCCTTTGCTCAATACTAGCCTTTCAGGTAAAACCTTGTTCTGATCTGGTGGCAGTAATCAGTACTGATGTATAAGCTGGTGTGTATAGAACTTTTCCATTTTGCAGCATAGGTCTGTCATCTTCTTTCAGTGTGTTTTCTCATCTGACGTTTCTCAGAAATGTCTCTTTCACTCATCTAAATCCAGTCTGGAGCTATTCTATGATAGACAGATTAGAGCATTCGTGTGCTCCCATACTGAACAACCTACAAATGAAAAATAAATCTTGCCTGATCTTGAGATTTGGTAGAAATGTAACTATTTCCAACTCTCTCAAGCAACAACTTTTACTTGTTTTAAGTGTGTCTTCTCTATCCCATTTATAACTTTCTACACTGTTTGACTCCAAAACATAAAGAAGGAAGTGATAAAAATTCTAAGATTTGTCAGGCTTTCGACTGGGCTCGCACAGCTACCAGCACTGCGGGGCCGTGAGCAAGAACTCCCACCTTGAACCGTCAACAACTTGTTACTGCTGTGGCCTGTATCATGTTACATTTACAAATCTAAAGTTGGACCTAGTTGTTCTCATTCTTTTCTTCTGTTATCCAAAAGTGTGTATTATTTCTATTTTTGCAGTAGTGTTTAATAATCCCCAACAAGGATTAGAGCCGTGTTGTTTGGCACGGCACACAAAGACGATGTCTGCCCTTGAAACTCTACAGTCTAGGATAATAAACAGTATATACTAGAGAAGGACAACAGTCAATGGGACTAAAAAATGGTAGGTGTATCTTTGTATCTTCATAATCGCAGTAGAAACCAAAGGCAAATGTTCTACCTTATAACTTGCTTTCTGCTGATCTTTGTCACCCCCATGATAGTGGGAAAAATCAGGTTATGGACCCAAGAAGCAGTTCCTTAATGGGGTGACACTTACCAAGACTGGCAGTAAGGTGACAGAATCGGTGTCTTACCAATTCTGGGACACAGCTCTGTTCCTCCAGGACCAGCCATGAGGAAATCTCTTCACCCATGCTGGGAGAAACGTCAAGCTCCTCATTCCCAGCATGAGCCCTCCACCTCCAAAACTGTGCCAGGGTAACCTTGTGGTCAGTGCAGGAATGTTTACCCAGATACCACTAGAGATAGAACTGTTTCATGACAAAGAATATTTCCCTTGCTTGAGCTGTCCCTTCAGACTTGGATTTATTATTATTATTATTCTAACATCAACAGGCCTGGTTGTGCTGGGCATTGTGCAAACATCAGAAGTGACAGCTCTCACCCTTCAAATCTGCTGTTGGAGACAAGTATGCAGGAAAAAACAAGAAGCAGGGGTTGAGAAGGGGTGGAGTAGTAAAAATTATGTGTTTGAATATGTGCTACTTAGCTGTTTATTTCCTAAGCTTTAGTAACATTACCTATATCTTGATATCTATGAAAGCTTAGAGAAAAGGAAATTCACATGATTATTTATTATATGTATGCATTTCTGTTCAAGAACTGTAAGGATTTTCTAGGGATTGATCAGTATTGACAGAATTTTTTCCACCTGTGGTGTCTCTGATAGCCATGTGCAAACTGAGTTTTATCGTTATACTAGTATATTTCAGCTCAGCTGTGTTTTGAGGTTGCTGTTAATCTGATCCTAAAAAAAAAAAAAATAAAAAAAAGTGAGCAGTATTGCTCACTCCTAAAATTAGTTTTAAGCTTTCTGAATGCCTGGATCACAAATGTTCCTTATCTAATTACCTGATGCCCTCTTTCAGTGTGTCATTGTATTACCTTTTTTCCTCTTTTTAATATTATGGAAATGTAAAATAACTTGACCTTGAATAGATACCTTGTGGGGATTCCTTTAATATATGCAGTGAATTATATGAACCTCTTTTGATACCTAAAAGAATTTTACCTCTTCTATTTCATAATAAAGCCTTGCACTTCAGAAGCAGGGAAGTTTCTGGTCTGAAAGACCGTTTGGATTTCTTCATTCATTGCAGTTTTATTAATTTGTGATATGTCAAATGAAAAAGCGATCTCGCACTTCTGCTGATTAAAAAGTTCTATTAAGAACCTAGATGATAAATATATATGATATGAAATGAACTGGGTTATAAATCCAAAATGGAGACATAATGTAATAAAACACCTTTTCCTCAATATCCTACTCCGTTTTTCTAATGTGTAGATAGCTGTTGTCAGCTTAATTATTTTAAGGTAAGATCAACCTTAATTAATCAAAGTAAAGTAAGGCTGGCTTTCTATTTTTTTTTTTAAGTAAAATAGACCTATGCATGATTAATATGGTACATGTAAATTAAGAAACAAGAACACAAGAGGATATACTAATAAACTGAGTCATAGTACCCAAGGATATAGTTGGAATTAATACTTCATTGTCACAAATAGGGACAACTTGCTGCCTTCATCTCAGAAATAAGCCTAATTGTGTCAGCTGTCAGGTGCACCAAGCAGAAAGCCTAGCATAATGACTGTGTGCTAGGCAGATAGAGGAGAGGGATGCACCCTAAACTTGAAGAAAAATGAGCAGATGTCAAGCTTATTACCAATTTTCTGAGTTATCAAATTCCTGTATAAAATGCCTCTAAAATCATCATCCAAGCCCAGCCATCATATTAATCAGTTTAAGGAAGCAGTATAAAGACATTAGAAGAAGTCCTAAGTTTGCTTTTAAATGGCTCATATCTTGTTGTATGTGTGGTGGGTTTGGTTTTGTGTTTTTCTTTTAATAGATTCAAACGACATTTATCCAGGGTCTGTTTTTTGTAAGTGAGGGCTTCTAGGAAATCACTATTAAGCTACAAGCTGAGTTTCATTCCTCCCTATACAAGCGTATTAGCTGCTTCAGCTTTTGCAAGTCCTCCATTGGGATCTGTAGTGTTGCACCCTGTGAAGTTCCTGCTTACCCCTGTATGAGAAGCAGGATCCACAGACCATCTCCACAACGGCAAGCTAGAGGAGAAGGGCATTGCTGGTAGCACCTTCATCCAAAAGCCAAATGAAGTCCTTTACCTGTTGTCTTGAGTGTGTAGGCAAGGGAAAAACAACATCTGCAAAGGGGATGCTAGGGACTGGCAGGCCCCTAACACTGACTCTGCTCACACTTCGTTAGCTCCAACACGCGACACCGTTTGGGACATCAGGTAGGACTGGTGATGTCATCTTCATATTCATCCCTTCACTCAAGGGTAGCTGCGATGACATAATGACCTTGAAAATTACATTCCAGATGTAGAAACAAGTTGGTTTAAAAACCAGAACTAGTGGGAAATATCTTATTTTCCTGTTTTCTCTGTCTATGCTTATATTTGAGAGGGAGGGGTGGGAAAAAGAGGAGGGTAAATTCAGAACCAAATGTGGTGGAGACTGTCAGGTTGCTAGGGTTGCTCAGGTGTTGATGGTGCAGCCCTGCTTTACTTTCACTGCAAACCTGGCTGATTGGCTTTTCCTCAGTGAAGCTTGATTATTTTTTTTTTAATTTTTTTTCCCCCGCACAGCTTTAGTACAGTATTTTTGTGGCAATTATGTAAATTATATGTCACACCACTGCATATTTTCCACATAATTTGATTTGACCTTTAAGACTAATAAGAGAATTATCATTTTTACAGGTAATTTGTGTTTCATGGTATGAGACAGCAGGACAGGGACTGATGGGAGCATCGGAACATAGAAGTCATGTGACAGGATAGTACTAGAGGCCCATAAGTAGATATCTGGCATGCAACAGTGGCTGATGTGAGCTCCTGAAGAGTAAATTACAAGATATCTTGTGGACTAAGCTTCCCAGAGGAGGGAATTTTTTTTCTAATAACTGTTGGTGAGGTCTGGGCTAGCCATTGTTCTTTTGGTTTGTAATTGTTTCTAATACATGCATCGATATATCTGTTATAATATATATATAGATTAGGATATGTATTTTGGGTAATATAATAAAGGATATTACTCTTTCCAGACAAACCTTGATGGATTATACCTCATGATGCATAGAGACATGTAATTCCACTTATTCTCACCAAGCCTTTAGCTACAGTGTCTTGAGTTAATCAATTCTGTTGGTTAAGCATACACTGTGTAATTTTCCAGTTATTCTTGGCTAATTTTAAAGCTGCTGTGATGAACTTCCCTATGCATCCACCTGTTAAACTACTCTAAAAGGCAAAAGGTTATAAGGAAACAATTATCTATGTATTTTCTTCTGCAAGTTGCACAGAACAAGCGTTATTGTTAACAGGTTCACCAACAATGCTGTAATACTCCTCTTTCAGCCTCCTTCTCCCTCAAAAAGACCTATGGAAAGTTCAAAGTGTCAAGAAAATTGTTGCAGAATTGTGATAAGACATGACATTCGAGCAGCAAAGGCTTCCATAACACTAGCTAAATACCTTATTAATCTTACATGTGTCAGATGAGATTTTCCGTGCGTTTAGGATGACGCTTGGCAGGAGCGTAGGATGTTGTATGCAGGCTGTGGTTTGGGGAGGGGGAGGACAGAGTCTACTTCTTCTGACTGAAACTTAATATTTCATATGAATTTAGGAGTAAGAGGAGCCCTAGACAGTGATGGGAAAGATTCTTAAATGGAATAACATACAGTAGTATTTTGGCCACACTTCTCACTTCCCAGCTTCCCTCATGGCCAATTTTTAAATGGTATTTTCTTCTCCTTACTGTTGGATTACTCACCAATAATTTGTTTTGGGTTTTGTTCCCTTCTCTTTCCCTGGTTGTTTAGTTCCTCTCTAGGCTTCTTTCTAAAAGATGTTTGCTATGCCTCTACAGTCCTTTTCTGGTAGGTAGTTCTCTGTCCCACCACAGCAGAGACACATGGCAGTACTTGAACAGGAGGTTCTGACCTAGGCTTATCATATGACGGAAATGTATCTCACGGGTCAGTGTTAGGCCAGCAGAGCAAAGCCATCCTGCTTAGCCAGAAGCAGGACAATCATGGGAGTTTTTGGTCAGTCTTTTTTTGTGATGTTGCTGATGGCATCATTCATTCTTTCTTAACTTGCTAGTACAGCTCTTCACCCTTGCACTTTCTTGTACCCGTTTTGTGTCCACAGTCAAAATATACAACGCTTGTACTTCCCTCGATATGCTGATTTGATCTTTATGGAGTCCATTGAATACGCACACTGAAACCCAGGGGTTTGAGTCAACTGACTGTCCTGTACAAAAGACTGGCATTGAAGTAAGCCCTCATTGTAAGATCTGAAACCAAAAGAAAGTAAAAATCCCAAGGCCTCTTTTTGCATAGCCTGATAAATTTTGCGGTTACATAAGACCTGTGAGTATCCTGTAAACACTCTTCTCACCTTGAAAATAAGTTTGCACCTGTTTCTCTCCATCTTGCATTGCATTTGGGTTTTTTCCCACCTTCTGCTTCTTTCTTCAACTGAGCACAATTTTTTCTTCTCCTTGACACAGCGTATCTTCCGGCTTTTCTGCAAATAGAGAAAAAAAATATATCTGCAGAAATGCAACAAAAAAAATACGAACACCATCTGACTTGAAGATAGAGGCACCCAAAAACTTCATGTCAAGTTCCAGCTTTTTCAAGACAAATGACAAAAATACTATAAGCTTAGTAACTATAGCAGCACAAACACCACCACTACAATATGCCGCAACAGATTGTTCGTATGTCACTATTTTTCCAAAGTTCCTTGGCAAACGTTTCCATTAGTAAACAAGTCAAGCGAGAGAATTGTAAAATGGCCAGCAAAAAGCCTCAGTCTTCTCTGGCTAATGAAATAAAATTCTGGTACTTATCACTATTATTCCGTTTTTCAGCCCCTCTTCTTTCACCTGTGCTGACAGACTACAGTTGTCTCTGTTTCTGCCTTCACAAGGCTTTTGCCTGTTATGCCACCACCTTCATTATATTGGAAGTTTATCAAAGCAATCTCATGTCTAAATGTCAGGTCAGATTCTCACCTGGGGGAAAAACTTAGATCCATTAACTTTGTCAGAAAGATGACAAATTACATGAGCTGGTGAGCTGGCACTGCTTATTTTTGCAGCATGGTGCCCATCAATGGAACTGAAAAAACCATGGATAATGCCAGTCCACTAATGCTTAGATGCTTAGAGACAGATTGATAGATTTTTTTTTTTTTTCTATTGTCTATTCTGCTTTGCTGCTCAATATGTCGGTATCATCAGAATTTATTGTTGAATGAAGTGTCTGGGGAATAGGCCAATTCATGCTATATGTTAATGACAGGCAAATGCTAAATGTTTAAGAGTTCTTGATTATTACTGGAATAATCTCTTGAAGCTGCAAAATATATATTCCTACTGTACCAGCACATACAGCATCTATAAAATTGGAATTGGAAAGTCACTCTCTTTATGGAAAAAAAGAACCTGATTGACCAACATTTGAAACCGTCCTTCTGGATGAGAAACAGATTTTTTTTTTTCCTGACTTTTATAATTACCTATAATTTGGGCCTTCCTTAAAGTTAAGTAAAATTAAGATAGATTCAATTGTAACATTTGTCTCTTTGTATATTGAAATAACTGGGAAAAGTCTTACCTTTTACTGAAGCCAGTGGAAGCTTTGCCATGAGCTTCAGTAGGGAATTAATTTTACTCACAACTCTTAATGCTTTCACTTTGCACAAGAAAGC
>JAAGAY010001718.1:0-10000 GCA_011801015.1 Ardeotis arabs
AGAACTAGAGGCAATGGTTTCAGGCTGCGCCAGGGGAGATTCAGGCTGGACATTAGGAAATATTACTTCTCAGAAAGGGTAGTCAGGCACTGGAATGCACTGCCCAGGGAGGCGGTGGAGTCACCGACCATGGGGGTGTTCAAGAAACGCTTGGATGTTGTGTTGAGGGATATGATTTAGCTGAGAAGTATTGGTGATGGTTGGACTGGATGATCTTTTAGGTCTTTTCCAATCTTGATAATTCTGTGATTCTGTGAAATAATACAGAAAGTATCAAATTTGTCATCATTTGCAGTTCTTTCAGTTGACACTTTATGAATATTTTTTTTAAAAAAAAACAAGTTACCTGCTTCTTAATTATTTGTTTTCAGCAATAGCAAGGTCTGAGCCAACTTCGATTAGCATTCATAGGCAACTTTCCATGTGCTTGCATAGCACAAGGATTGGGTCTGAGAGTCAAATGCTCAAAAAAGCGAAACTATCATGTTACAGGAACTATTTCTCAAATTTCTTTTCTTCTTTAGTTTAGCCACATAGTGACTAAGTATCTTATTTTTAATAGGGAAATATAGGACAGTTTTTTTCAAACTAAGCAGAGGCATCCTTTCAAAATAAATACTAATATACCAAGGTAATGCCTTTGGTATTCCATTTGAACAAATGTAAAAGGCATAGCAAAACTCTCTTTACCAAGTTCTATAAATATACTAAAAGATAGGAGAATGGTAGCCACATACATGAGACACAAATTGCCTTCAAAGTGTCCATGTAAATTTTCCCACAAAAATATGAAAGTGACATTCATTCACAATGTCAGAAGAATATTATTTTTATGCTTTGGCTCTACAGGCTTAACACATGCACTAACTTCTTTATGATTTGTTCTGTCTTAGGGCTATTTTCAGTGTAATCTTTTTATGGGGCTATATTATGTATAAAAATGTAGTTTTCTTGACATAAAACATATGTTTATAGGACCATAAAAATGCTCTTTTTTTGGGTGCCCGGGACCATTAATAAAGTCTAAATTATTAAAAGACAAAACATCTTAGTTTGAAGTTGATAAAAGGGTTTCAAAGTTACATCTTTTTAAAAATTATTCTTTCTTCTTAGAGACCAAGAGCTAAGTTTAACTAGTCGTTAGCTTAGCTAGCTAAGTTTAGACAGGTGCATTCATACCATTGCAAGAGTGCTACATCTACATAATGCAAACAGGTATTTATATATGTGTGCGTGTACATACATATATTCTTTTTATAACCCTTCAGAAAAAAAGATTAACTACTTTAAATCATTCAATTTTAGGTCTTCTATACACTTATGAGAATTTGCTCTTTAGTTACCTACTTCCTTAAAAAAATGTAGATGTTTTGCAAACACATTTTAAGACAAAGTCTTTTTTGTGAAATAAATGCAACTGAAGTGGACAATATGCTGAAGAAAAATGAGAATATGGGAAATAGCAAATAGCAAAAATCAAGTAAGCAATGATTTGTGTATATTTCTTAATCATTTTTTTTGCACAGTTAATTACTATATTATCACTAGTAAGTTCAAAATCCTTAATGATTAATTCATTCATCTATACAGAGGATAACTATTTATTGAACATCTTAAAAAAACCTATACTGTATTAAGTATATAACAAGCTTCAGAACAGATAGTAGTAGCATTGAGTTTGAAGATCAGTGAAGAGCAGTTCCTTTTTGTCACAAATGAAGTTCTGCCTTTCGTTTTCCATTGTATAACACTGAGGACTAGAAGAAATACACATTTTATTGCCCCATGATTTCATACAAGGAGTTTTTAATTTGACATACATCAAAGAAAATCTATTACTAGCTTAGGAATCAAATTCTTTTTAATGTTGAATGTTTTCATTTTTCGCCATTATTAATCAGAGCAATCTGGTTAATTGTTCCAGCTAAGAGGAAAAGTCAGTAACAAAGTCAGGAGTTTCTCAGTAATCTTGTTTAATTGAAAACAAAATGACACAGTATCTTCTTTAATTCTGCTTTTCAGAGGAAAAAAAAATAAAATGTACCTTCTTTATAAATAAATTGGTTTTGGTGTGCATCCAAGAAAAACCTGAATTCTTTGCTCTTTTTACCTCTTAAGGCACCATGTCAAGAGCACTCGTATATCTACCTGCTTATGCTGAAAAGAGGAGTGTTGTTTAATGACCATTTATTGAATACTTTATTCGATTAACATAATCTAAGAAGCAGACAACAAAAGCTCTGCTGAGCTATGTCAAGAGTTAAGGATTGTGTGCTTATCTTCAAGAAACTGGAGAGAAAATGTATTATTCTTTAGCTTTTGAGTTAAAGCGGGGCAGCTGCAGAACCTGTTTCATTCTATCTTAATGATTCTTCCATTCCATTTCTGGAAGCAAGACTTGCCCTACCGTTTGCTGTTAGGAGGCTTTTCCTGTCAGCTGGGTGAGCTACCTCTCCCTCTGCTACCAGGCAGCTAGCTGACTGGGCATCCCTGGCCTCAGAGATCCTACCTCAGTTCCTGCCACAAGCGTCTGAGTCTCTCCGTGTGAGTCCCTCTGTCACTGGAAAAATCTGTCCGTAATGACACTTTCCTTGGCATCTTGCGCAAAAGATGGTTCCCAGAGCGGACAGTGACTGGAGGCAGAAGTACCAGTAGCCTCTCCTCCCAGCAGCTGAGGTTTTTGTGAGAGCTGACCAGTTGGATAAGGGCTTAGCAACTTTTTCCGGTTTTGTTTGTCAACATGCAGTATATAATACTTGAATTTAGTAAGAGAAATTTTAAGCAAAAAGAGCTTCAGATTGGTTTTTAAAGTGTATTTTTTTTGTACATAGAGTTCAACGTAGTGTGAATGATAAATATTTTTAAATACTTTTAATTTACTTTTTATAATAGCAGTTTATAAAAAGAGAAAATGCATACCATAAATTAAGCTACATATACACTACTAAAATCCTCTGCTTGCAGAGCTTTCATCTAGTTAAGTCTTCCCAACAACATCTTGAAATTCTGCAAATAAAACAACATTCTTTAAGAAATAAATCATAACAGGCAAAGAAAATTATTTTAAATAATACCCTTCATATTTGTATTCTTAGAGAAATGGTATCTGAAACTGGTTTCTTACACAGATAGCATTTTCTGCACCCTGTAGTGTCAAAATGCAACAACTAAAATAATTATTTGGTTTTATACACAGGCCAGTAAATAATCCCTAGCTGTATTTCTGCTGTGTTCTTCAAATTTCCTGTTAGTTCTTTTTATTCTATCCATCTTTTTTTCTCATGTGCTGAAGTGAAGAAAAAGCAAATGAAACCAAATCCTTTCCTTGAGCATAAACCAGTATTATTGTTCTTGAATGTCACTTAATATGAGAAATTAATAACTTCCTTCTACCATTAGTTTTCAATTAATTGCTTGGCAGAAATTTATGGGCAGGGTGAAGGCCACAAGCTAGCTTTCTGTCATACAGATTAGATGTTTCCTGGAAAAAGAGGGAAAGTACTGCCAAAAAGGCCAATATAAACTTGATTTCATCATTTATTTCCTATATTTATAAAAACCTGTATTTTAATACCTGCACACAGAATAGTAAATTGAACAAAATAATAATAAACACATTTTGATTAGCAACAGGGAGAGAGTATTATTATTTTTGATGTTTGGTATTTTATTTTGGAGGGACAAGTTAAGTGAGCATTTCATGCACTTTAAAATAATGTTTATGTCTCCTTTTAATGAGACAGAGATCTTAATTTCATTGTTCTTTCTGTAGTTTCCAATTCCTTTTATTTTTGTATCTTTCTTGTTAGAAAAAAAAATTAGAAAATAACTTTATGAAGTCACTTAGCTAGCTGATAGACTTCAGTTTCATTCCATTTGCTTGCTTTGGTTTATTGTGCAATGGAATAAATCTGTTCAAATTTCTGTGCAAGATTCCTCACAAGAAAAATCTTTCAGTATAATCCTAAGAGTAGTTCTCTTGTTCACCTCAAAAGAAAACAAATGTGTGGAAGGCTGGTCCAGAAAACTTTAGCTGTCAGTTCAGCTTCCTAATAAAGCCTCTTCAGATCCTGAACATATTTCTGTGTCTGGTTGTCCGAAAATATAGAAGAGGTCACACCTCAAGTCAGCAAGTAAAATAGGAAAAAAAAAGGACATGGAATATCCAAAAACCGTAAGAGACATTCATCAGTGAGATAGACCAATAAAACTCCTCCTGTTGCCTGATTAAAAAAAAAAATGCTCTACCAGTGGCATTCTTCAGCAATCTTCAGTGGGTAAAGACCTAGAAATTCGCTGCCCAAAGTAACTCTGGTTGTATGTAGGAACACTGTTTGGTTTGCATTTCTGTTTCGTCCCCAAATTACTGTAACATGAAAGAACTATATGAAAAACAGATGATAATTCATTTCATTCTAATAACTTATTTTCTGTTTGAAAAAGATTGATGAGTGTGGAAAAAAAAATCTGAGTGATTACATATAAAGAAGGAAATACCTCGGGTATAAAGGGTACATAAAGGAAGCTATTGAAAGATTTGTATATTACAAAACATGTTAATATGGGTGAGGATAAAAAAGAGTGAAAGATAGTTCAGGAATTTCTATTTCGTTTCCCAAAGTATATTTTCAGCCTTCAGGCTAAGATACTGTGTTCTGTAGATGAGGTTTTTGTCTTACTTGTTTAGGCTCTAAAGTGTGACAGTGTGTCCTTTTTGGCTAAAAGAGGCAAAATAAGGAAAAATATGAGTTCTTTTCCTTCTTAATGTTCTTAGGATATGTTTTTAACAGAAAATTTATTTTCTTGATTCAATATAATTTTTTTGGTCATAAAATATGAACATGTACAGGTGCCATTTTGATGATGGAGACCCAACTAAGCAGCTCATGGTACTATGTGCCAGTACATAGAGGAGAGGCGTGGAAGACAAGGTCATTGTCAATTCGTTTAAGCGAGAAGAACAGCTTTCTCTCCAAAGCTTGCCTCTTTTCCTGAATATTCACAGGGAAGTAACATTTAATACATTTTTGAGCAAAAGTCATCTTCCCAACATCTTAAAAATAAACTCTGTGTTATTAAATAAGTTCATTAGTGACAACAGGTGAATTTGCAAATCAAGTATTAAAATATACTTTAAATGCTTCAAAAATGCTTTATGTTCAATTCTGAGCTAGGAAAATGCCATGGGTGCTGATTTCACAGGTTTTTTTTACAATTGGCACTTATTTTCCCTTTTTACTTCTTCGTAGGAGTTTCCTCTTCTTGTCTAAAAGCCAAATATCTCCAAAGTTTTTTCCTATTTTCAAATATCCTGTGAAAGTGGATTTTCTTGGAGAAAGAGGCAGTCCTTTTTGAACTGGCAGACTTCATCTTTCGTGTCACATTCAATAGATACTTCTTGAAATGTCAAAATAGACCTTGAAGTCCCAACATGGCACTGACATCCCCAAGCATAGCTCCTCATCTTGTAGATCTCCTTGAGTTCAATCAGTGGCTTTCTTCTGAAATCAATGATCATTTTCACTCTGAAGTTTTTAAATCTGTTTAATGTCTGTGTACATTTTTAAGTGATTGATACATACTAAAAATGGTAGACGGGTAAAGGAGAAAGAAGTAAAAGGGTCACTGATTGTTAAGTCACATTGAAAATGCAAAGTAAGAGGAGCACATAGGTTGAAGGTTACAGTATAATTGTTTGCTGTTAATAGGATTATGAAAATCTTGCAACATACTGTACTTTTTTTTCCTGCAATTTCTTGCGACTTGTATATGAGTGTAGTTTGGGAATGGAAAGTTTAACCAAAATATAATGCCAACTACTTAAAAAGAATTAAATCTCTAGTACATTATTTAGGGAGGTTTTTTTACTAGCTAGGCAATAATTGAGTATTTTTTGGAACAGTTGGTTTCTTAATATGTTCTCTGTAAGTTCTGCTGTCCTTAACACGCTGGAGAAAAAGGAAAGATAATGACCTAGGATAAACACATGAAAACTTTCTCAGGTTAGAAGCTCCCGCATTTGGCAGTGCATGCCCTACTTAGCAATGTCTCACTGCGTCTGTGATAAGATTGTTTTAGGCTCTTCATGACTCACTACTCACTTTCTCAAAGCTTCAGATATTCATGTTATACCAAGAGGGAAGAAAAGTCCTACATAATTAGCTGTTTACTTTGATTAATAATTTTACTCATATACTAAGTGAAAAGTTCTGTTTACTTTGATTAATAATTTTACCTATATACTAAGTGAAAGTATTTTTCCTTAGGTGACATAGTTAGAGCAAAATATTTCCTTTTTTCATGTCCAATTTGTTTAACTTCTATTAAGAATGATGTTCTTTCTGCAGCAATTACTCCGTCTCTTACTTTTTTCAGTTCCTAGTAAGAAAGTACTGCATAATACTGGAGTCTATACGCTGACTAATATAACTTATTTTACTAAAAATAGTAAGTTGGAATTTCTTACTGGACTCAACTATTTAGCAAGAGTTGTGCCAAAGTTCATAAGAAAGTTCAGAGCTGGAATGCAAAGCAGGAAGATAGGGGATGAACTGGTTTTCTGATGCTGATATTCAGTTGAAAGGTTAACTTTTTTTAACCTGATATTCTATATAGTACCTGGCAGTTACTTCTAAAGTGTCAGATTTTTGGCAACTACCTGATGTTTCTGAGGCTACAACATGTAATAGTAACAGAGAAGGAACGGTTCTTTCAGAAGTAGGATCTTCTAACAAACTCAAATAAAATAAACAATCTCTTTGCTTCAGTAAAACTAGTTTAGATTCCAAAGTCAGCCTCTCAGTTACTATGTGACACTCGTGAAAATGTTCTTCTCGCTTGTTTTTATTGTACCTGAGTTGATATATTCTTGAATGGAGTCCAGTCCTTCCAGCAAAGATGTTTTCCTAATATCCTTTTGGGTGCAAGTTGTATTTTCCCTGAGTAACTCATCTAGCTTGTAATAATAAATGGCTTCAGAGAATTTACCTTTAAAAAGAGAAATTTTAAGTTTTGGCATTACCCATGCAGCTTTCAGAATTGCAAAGAGAATACAAATACATGCTGTAATTCTCACAGAGTTTGACTGAGTTGAACTATATATGCACGTTATATGGACCTTTATAATTTCAGATCTTTAGATTTGCTCATAAAGTAGTAAATGAATGCATCATCCAAAATGTATTGTGCACTATAATTGTGCTGTGGTTAGTTCACATTACGTTTTAATTGGACAAGAATGTGACAGGACCGTTTAATTAGTCAATAAATATCTGTCGCTGGAAGTTGACAACCTGGAAAGCAGTCTACTTTGGCGGTTCTTACCCAGCACAAGTTCTGTCAGGCAGTATGTGTCATTAGATGTTGTGCAAGACCTCACCTTAAACTGGAACACCTAGGAGTAAATGGTTTTAACTTTGGTTCTCATTCTGCCGTTAACGATGTGTTTACAAGGAGGGTGGAATTTTTAAATAAGAAAAAATAAGTTGTAAGTAACAAGCAGTCTGTGTTGTCTATGTCATATTATGTAACGTATCAAACTGCCTTTTTCCCCTACGTATGGTGTGATATGCTTAAGACAATCACACAAAGTTGCTGAGCAGAAATTAATTAAAAGTGTGTAATGATGTGTTTCTTAGAAATCATTGATGTGATGAAAAATCCAACTTTAATAACACAATGGCATCAAAAATATTTTTCATTAATTTTCCTTATATTTATTTTTTTAAAATTGGTTTTAAAACTACATTGCATTAATATAAATGATTACATTTTCCTGCTGAAAAAATATTAGTGCCCACCTATTTTCCATCCTGCATGTACATAATTACAGTCAGGAAATAACGTTAGAAACACATGACCTCTTCAGAAGTAAGGATTTTAATAACAGATCTTGCTTCTTAAATCTGTGCTTTCTCAGTTCATGAGTAGTGGGAACTCCCCTAGGTAAAATTTAAAAAAATAAGCATTGACTGTAACTGTCTTTCCTTTTTTGTTTGTATTTGTTGAAGAGCTACCCCGGTATCTGTTTAAAGACACATGCTATAACAGTCATACTTAATGTTGAAATATATTGTCATTGTACTTTGCAGTTTTTCAATGATAAGTTATAGTTGTTGGTTTGCTTTTTGGGTTTTTTACATGAGTGGAGGTACCTTCACCTTCTGGGCTTTGCATGCAATGCATTATACCTTTTGCAAATGCACTTTTGAAGTGCTGATCTCTAGTCGGGATTTTTTGCCTGTGTGGCCATATTCTTAGGTAAGCAGTCTCGTGACTTCAAGAAGTGGACCACATATGTTGTAAGACACCTTGGAGAGCTGCTGTTGGTATTCAGGAGAAGCATGATTGCTCTGGGGTGAGGTGCACTCAGCTTTAACAAATGCTAGAAAACGTTCGTCTGGTTAGAGCTGTAAAGCCAAGGGCAGCAGTCCTCACAGTCAACATGACTGAAACTACAATACACCTCTGACTCTGCATCAAGTCCACTTGTTCTGGAAGAGGCCATTGCCATGGCCATAAGTATACGGGACTAGTTATCCATTTACTCTTCTCACCAATAATTGTGGCTGTTACTGGCCCAGGAATGGAAGGAGGAAAGGTAGCAGAGGAGGAAGAGGCAAAGCTGAAATTTCTTGAAACTCTCCATCATTTATGGAGTTGCTCTGCCTGTTAGTATTTTGAACTTGGGATCTTCATCTTTCACTGGTGTGATGTTTTTTTTCCCCTGATAGATAAGCACATGATGGAACTCCATCCTCTCCTCATCAGGCCCCCTGTATAGAAGCTGGGGAATAAAAGAGGCCAAGAGGAAATAGTTGGCTGTTTTCCTCCCCTTGAAAGATTCTCTTAAGGAGGGTGTAGCACCAAGTGGGATAGAACAGCAATACATTTATCAAGGGGGTGTTGGAGGACTAAGAAAAGGTTAGTGAATGGGGATGTACTGGAATGAAATTACTAAATACAGGATTTAGTATTACAGAGAACACAATGGAAAGTCATTGATGTTCTAGGTGAAAGTATTAACTTAGAGCTAAAGAAACTATCATGAAGAATAAGGAGAAGCAGTTGGATAATTAGAAATAAAAAACTGAGACCTAAACTGGTATCAGTGAAGTGTTTCTCATGCAAGCTACATACAGAAGATTTCTTTTACATCTCTGAAGAAAATAAGGCAAATGTTGTGCACCAGAAATCAAGGAACAAACACATCAGTTATCAGCTGTATATGGAGAAAATCCTTTCCTGCATTTATTCTTGCAGCTGAAATACTGAGTTAGTTCAGGAGACTGTTTCAAGACTTTTCTAGATTTCTGTTGCCATAGTAAAATCTGGTTCTAGCTGCTAATGAAATTGTCATACCAGCTTCCTCCTAGAAAACACATTATCCCACAAATGAATGTGGGATTAACTCCCTGATAAGTAACACCAAGGTATTTCTTTGGCCTGCCCTGCCCTTTGCTGAGTATGGATCAGAAGATCTGACAAAATAAAAGGTATTCTTCTGGTAACAATCACTTCCACTCATGTTACAGAAAACTCAGAAGAGCAATACACCTACTTTCCTAGGAATAAGCTCTTTTTAAAAGACTCGTGCAATTTTCCCCACAATACTGACAGTTCTAGTGGGATTAGTTAATATCCTGCCCATATTTTTCCACACCCTTGTGCTTCTACCAGTGAGAGGTATTTCTACATTTAAAGTTTAAGTATTCTCTTGCCATGGTGTACAACCATGTCTGTCTGCCTTGTTTACTTGATGCTCAGATGTCAGCTGAAACTATTTATAAGGGATCCAAATATAAGTGTTATCCTGTTCCTATTACACAAGATTTTCCTTGCCTAGTAACCAGCATCTTTGGCAAGGACGAAAAAACGTTAAGTCAAATTTGACCAGTTTTTTATTATCTGAAATTCTTTCTCTTGCTAGAGGTTTATATGGCTGCTATGCTAAATCCTACCTAATTTTTCCTAAATCACCATTGTAATATCCAAGTTTAGC
>JAAGAY010001718.1:17500-49023 GCA_011801015.1 Ardeotis arabs
CAATGTGATTTTTGTATTTTTTGGTATAAGCAATATCAGTCACTGAATAAAAATATGCCACAGTATGTTTTCAAACCAAAACAGGTCGATCCAATATTACAGATATTAAATTACACTTCGGTGCTTTCTGAAGTCTAAGATTATTTGGTACTAAAACTACAAAAGGCTTTGTTAGCTGGAGTTTTAAACTGTAGCCCTCATGAGTTGTGGGGGATTAGTACTGAAAATATAGAGATCTTAAAATATGAATTACATAATGCCTATATCTTCTCCTGGGAGTTACAGGAACTGAACATACTTCCTTTATCAGTGCCAGTTTTTAGAGTGAGAAGACAATGATAGCAGAAATACGGGGTTTTTTATCTTCTGCCTTGTTTTTTGCCTTAGTGTGGCACATCTGACAGTGGCATTTGCTATTGCAGAGCTGAAGTTTCTAGCTTGTGAAAAGCTGCAAACATAAACAAACTGGTCCTTTCTTTAGCAGTCTTGGTTTGCAAATGTGCAGAATTTTGTAAACCAGCAATACATTTCTCTATCTAAATGATACTTACTTTTAAAACAGAGGTTAGCAATAATAGTTTGCACTTACACAGCACTTTTTCATTTCTCTAGCACTGTTTAAAAGTGATTGAATAATTTGTGTGTCTCTACACATAATAATCCTGCCAGGCAGACTCAGAAAATACCTGGAGCAAAGAAGAACTTGTCCATGCATGAAAAGCAGAATAATAATAAAAAAAAAAAAAAAAAGGATAAAAAGCTCCAGAAAATTAGTCTGCTTCAAAAAGCTATTAAGTTGTTCCTATCCCTAAAGCTTTACAAATGTGCTAATTGTTGTGTTGTGGTCATGTAATATGTTTCTGCACGAAGTTAAGGTGCTTTCCTGTTGCCAAAGCCCTTGTGCCGTCTGGGGGAGGGACTGGCGGCCCGTGTACCACAGGGTAACGAATCTTCCCTTTGGGCAGCGCCTGCTTCAGGTCTGAACACCCAGAAATGCTTCACAGATGTGCTGGGCTGCCTAGCAATGGAATTTTTCTAATTCTAGCTGACCTAAAAAAGTAAATAGACTACTGATCATAGGGCTGCTCCCAGTATAAAACAATACCCCCCCAGCTAGCATTTACATTTTGGCCCCCTACGCACTCCTCCTTCATAACCAGCGACTTGCCAAACCTGTGACACTGGTCTCTTGAAACTGAGGCATTCGGGGATACATAGTAGGGGTGTAGGCAAATGTAAAACACTGCAGCTCACACTGTCTCCATGCTTTCTAGAGCAATACTGGATGCCTTGGAAGGATTCACAGGTAGACACATTGGCCATTATCAGTAACTTGTATGCAGGCATAAGTAATGTGTGTATTTGCATATATAATTACATATTGTGTTTGTGTTTGTACACACATCTTCCGAAAGTGATGTAGAGGAGGAAATGAGCATAGGCAATGTATACAAAATCTAGAAAAACGGCTGAGGCAGCAGCGGGGCAGCTCACAGCTGGGCTGGTCCAGAGTCTCAGAGCAGCTCCCGTTTTCTCCTGTTCTTCCTAGGAAAGCACTTCATTAAACGCTAAATTTCATAGGATCTGTAGAGACTAGATACTTAAAATCAATGGAAGTTTGTAGGCAATGCGTATTTTAGCAATAGCTGGCAGAACTGTTCAATTCAGCAGTCTGTTTGCACTTCTGTTGTCTCTGTTTTTTGAGTTGGCAAGTCAGGCACTGAAATGCGCTTGTAATGGAGACTTGCCAGTGCGAGTTACCTGTCTTGGAGCATAACCTTTCTGTGAAGTGTGAAATCTATCTGGACAATTTTGTCAAGAGGCAGAATACATTTTATCAGTTATTTGTGTCATTGCACACCCTCAGATAAAATGGTGTTGTTTAAATGAATGTATTAATGAGTTTTCTGAAATGTGACAAAATATTTAAACTGGGACAGAAGATGGATAGATTACAGTGAACTTTCACAAATAGCTTTGGATGCAAATATTTGGTTGATTTTCCAGCTTAGCTGAAATTTTAGAGGGTGACAGTAACATTGCAATATGTTGGACCTCCTAGAACAGATGCTTCTGTCTCTGAGTGCTGTTTCTCCCTCCTCCTCACTTACATAGCTTTTGTTTGTACACAGTGTTCTGAACACTCCTCAAGCTTCCCAAGTTGTTGTAGATCAGCACGGGCATCGCCAACAACTCTGGAATGTTTCCAGTGAGCCATCTGTGGTTTGATACAAAATCCATACTTTGTGACATGTTGCAATGTCATTCAAATTAAGAGGAGATATAGTGGAGGCACTGACTCAATGGGAATCTTCATGTAGTTGTAGGACTGAATTCCTCTCCTTGACCTTTTACTCTCCAAGTTAAGAATTGAGTCATCCAGGTTTTCCTGAATAATCAGCAGAGATGGACAAGCGCTTGCAAGGATGATTCATCTCATCCTAAGTATGTAATATAGGTTAGACTGAACGGCTGACTTGTAGACAGCTGCAATTAGGTTGAATGAATCCGTCAGGGAAGAGAATGTGACATTAACATTAGCATCCATCCGGACTGTCCTGAGAGCCCTAGAATTACTCAGACCTGCATCACGGGTCCCGCACTCTTCTTACGTAAGCCCGGGGAGGAGAAATTCAGCAAAAAGAACAGACCTATGGGAGCAATGTTAGCCTGCTTGCTTTGGATATGGATTATACCATCAGATTTGTGAACTACTGTTTGAATTTAGAACAGTATTTCCCTTCAGCTTTTAAACAACATATTCCAATCTCAACTATAACACACCTAGATAATATATCTCCTCCTGCCCTCTGTCTTTCCCTTTCTTCACTCTGACTTCTCTTCAGCCCTTTATCACTGAATTTCTTCCCTGTTTGCTTCCACTTGCCTTTCTATGCAGAGTACTCTTTCTCATAGAATACTTTTTCAGCTAGAACGGAAAAAAACCACGGGGAACTTCTTCATTATGCAGGTACTAGAGTTATAAAGCGAGTCTGTTACTTGTACGTGTCATTTAGAACACTCTCTGGTGCCAAACAAGTGCTCGGCATTCTCGGGCATCAGAGAAGGTAAATCTTTCTGATATTTCTGTCTTTCCTGTGTATCCCTTCGCATGTGGCAAATCGTCTTTAACACATCTTGGAGTTTTTCTTCGGAGTAAAAGAGTTCGTTCAAACAGTTGTCTGTACTTTCCTCCCCTGACACTGAAAAGTAGTGACTAATGCTGCAAGCAGAAAAACCCACCCATCTCCACTCTCATGTTACTGGAACTTCTTCAGCCATCTGAAATCCCCTAGAAA
This sequence comes from Ardeotis arabs, assembly GCA_011801015.1. Taxonomy (NCBI): domain Eukaryota; kingdom Metazoa; phylum Chordata; class Aves; order Otidiformes; family Otididae; genus Ardeotis; species Ardeotis arabs. The sequence goes on from JAAGAY010001718.1 coordinate 20,800, forward strand.
TTCATTTTACACAGAGTTGAATTTTATTGGTACAAATGATCTCTGAAAGATTTTCACTTTGCAACAGCCAGTGTTTAAGTAAACCACGTTTTAAATTCAGACTCAGGAATTCAGATTTTAAGTACTTTACGAGGTTTTCTGGTCAAAGAACAGAAACAGTAGCATGTGGCACATCCAAACCAATCAGCACAGTTTGAATTGAATTCTCTTGGATGTTATCACATCACTTCTGTAAAGCAGGTACACTGGAAAGCTACACTGAAGAGGCATATATTAAGTTTAGCCTTCTGAAACATAAAATGGCTTTTACAAAATCTATCACAAAAAGAAGTGGGTTTATTAATGGTTCTTAATTTTGCCAAATGTCTTGAAAGTCACTGTTTAAATAACTCTTTGTAGTATTGGAAACCCACAACAAAATATCACTGTCCTGTAAATGAGGTGAAAGTGAGAACTACCTTAGTTTTATTTTACATTCTGTAAGTGATGGAAAATGAGAGTTTTAAAATTGTGTTCAAGTTTTCCAAGTACTATTAGCTATGTATAAAAAATTATTTTCATATTACCGATGTGTCCTTTAGCAGACAGACAGGGATATGTAGATAGAAGTATATTTATCAGCTATTCTTAGTGGAAGCCTTTTCTCAACACCTGATGTTAATAATAATTAATTTTGACGGCTCAGGTTATGCTTCAATTTAAAAAAAAAAAGAAATAGGAAATGCATATGGTAGATGTGCTTATTTTAACATGGGTTGACATGGTTGTGATTAGTTATAAGTCAATCACAGTTACCTGAAAAGCATAGAATTTTAGAATGCTCTTTTTAAAAGTCAAGGCTTTTGTCTTTATAATCAGGTTAGAAATTGTATCCTTCACTGTGATTTAAAAATGGTAATACAGCATCTGTGAATGCAGCAGAACAAGAAGAAACTGAGTTCATGTCCATTATACAGAAAAATAGTTACCAACTGTTTTTTCTCCTGAATATGTTAAAATACTGAGAAAACTGTAACATGAACAGGAATGGAAGAGATTCCTAGTAAGTGGGTTTAAAAATAGTTTGCCTAAGACCTAAATGCAGTTATGATAAATGTTACAGATTGTGAGACACTAGTCATAGCCAAATTTCAGGACTATCATATGATTTCTGCCTGATAAGGTTCTGTGCTGGTTGGCATGACTTTTCTAGTCCTTGATGTGAGAGCTTGTAATGTCTTCAGTGGTAAAGGCCTTACTGTTTTGCCGTTGAGAAGTGAACTTAATAACTCAGAAGTATTTTTCAGTTTTGTGGCATTCTTAAGAATTCCGTAGCTTTTCATGGTGGTATTGTCAGATTTCTGTGTGAGTTGTTACAAAGTTATGTCAATGTAAGTGATGTGTCATTCCAGTAGACTGCGTATCATATAAAATATAGTTCATTTCATCCTAATACACATATCTGATGTCTCTCCGTTTGCAAACTTGGCAAGGGAAGAGGCCAAAACTTATAGACACCTCCATGTCAAATGTTTGAACAAACTCTTCTCTCTAGAAGAAATTTAGTTTCATACGTCAACATCTTTGTGTTTATATTCAGCCCAAAGGTAGTAATTTGTTTTTGCCAAGATGACCAGTTAGTTACTGTGCTGTATGCTGACCTGTTAAGAAAGCAATGTAATCATGGACTGGCAAGAATAAGATGCTCCTGAAATGTGTCTCTCTTAAGGAGTTTGTAATCTTTTGATGGCTACCTCAGTTAAAAATGCAAGATGCGACCCGTGTGGACATCAGGTAAGCCTGTTCATTCGGGACCTCTTTCACTATGGAAACAGACGTACTACAGTAGCCTTGAAGCTGTGGCTCAGGGCACCGCAGAGAAGCAGCACCATGCATTGCCATTGCATTGAAGGTATACCCAGTGTCCCTGGAGGACTCAACCACTGCCATTAAATCCTTCCCCCGCTGCCCAAATAAGAAGAGCAGAGCAGGTTCAGTGAAGATAACCAGGGTCCATCACCAGTCCTGGTGGCTGCCAGACAGATCCATAGTTATGAGGCAAGTCCTCTCTCAAGCTGAGAAGTCAGGGCAGCAGGTTAGGATCGTACCCAGATCAGCAAGCTCCATGGTTGGGCCCTGGCACAGCGATAGCGCCGGGAACTGGCCAGGGCCCGAGTGCAGCTCACCAGCAAAGCGGGGAGCACCTGGCAGGGCTTTGCCAGCTCCTTCTTCCACAGCCCCTTCTCACCTGGCAGCCCAGTTTGGGGGTGCAAAGCTGGCCACAAGCACCAGCAGCTGAAGCCTCCTGTTTGGGGCAGTCTTCTTCACTGCAAAGATAAAGAGACAGCTCAGTGGCTGTGGGGTCATTTTGCATTCCTCCACTGGCTCCTTTTTTTCTTAAGATGTACGTTGCTTGTTTTCTTTTCCAAAGGCCTCCACGTCCTTTTCCCCACCCTGCATGTAAGAACATATTCATTATCAGGAAATCTACTTCCAGTCAGATAATGGTGACAATCACTTGGCAGTTTGATAATTTTCAAGCAAATAATGGGGTTCTTCACTCTAAGAGGAGGTTTTATAAAGCTACATTACTAACCTCCTCCAGATTTCTCCTTAAAACCCACCTTTTTCATGATATCTGCAAAAAACGCTGAAGTCTTTTCCTAGGTACTGTGATCATAGAAATAATTACTAGTAATTATAAATGAGGTAATGATAAAAAGACGTAAAAGGGAAAACGTAATGCAAGGGGTGCATTATGGGCATCATAAGCAGAAGAGGAAACAGTAACAGGAACTCGTCCTCTGTGCTGTGGAGGCCTCTGTACACTGCTCCTGTTCTCTCTTGTGTGGCCTTTATAGAACGACGAGAGTTCTGCTTCAAAGAGAAATAAGTAGGATATAAAGCTCCCCAACTAGGAGTCTGCATCTTTCATTTTCCCAGCATTCCTAAAATTCTTCTCCCCATCCCCCTCTTCCCCCTAAACCAAATCCCTTCGGCTTTGGTGACTTCAGTCTTCATGGAGTTGTAGCAAATGGAACTAGAAGGGATCTAGAGAGGTCATTAACCCATCTCCCTGCCCCAAGGCAGGACTGCAGCCATAATAGAGTAATAAGCATTTTTTTTTTGTCAAAGATCCAAATAAATAGAATTGTAGAGGGTTTTTTTAATTTATTTTTGGGAAGTTTGGGCTCAGTTGTTAAAGCTTCAGGTAACTGTTCACGGAGTCACAAGGTTAACTTCCATGGAATTACTTTAATATATATCAAATTAAGATGGAACTACCACCTCTTCTTAATGAGATGCAATGATTTTGCATCACTCATGTTACTATGTATTTGTTTACTACAGTATTACACTTATAACAGCTACCAAGATATAATAATGGTTTTGGAGTAATATGAAGAATTACTGCTTTGGGTTTAGATTTTTGCCAGTATGTGTATATCTGCTTATCATATTGTAGCTAAACATTTCTATACTTTTTATTGCTTAATGCATTTTACAAAATATATTATTTTAGTAGCTCTCAATTATTTTAATGACATTTTGCTGTATCTTGAGTGTCTTCCACCTCAGTTATTTCTGAGTATTTTAGCCAGAGTAAAAACAATCTGTACAGACACACATTTCCTCAAATTTGAAAAGTAATTTTATTAACTGATTGTTGTTTGTACTGTATAGGTGCAATGCTGATTTCACTAGTTGCCTTCACAATGCAGTGCTGACAGATTCCTTAGAAGAATGTGTATAGTGTGTATTTATAGTTGTATAGTAATCAGTTCTTTAACATTATCTCTAGTAGCTAGCTATTTGTTTAACTTGTCATTAGTTGCTTAGGTTCAGTTGTATGAATTTTACTTTATTTTCAGCCCCTTTTATAGTCAGTTAAACCCTGCGTACTATTTCTGTGCATTTTGTAACTGAGGTATAATCAACATCAAGAGAGGTTGTTGGAAAACTGCTGATCAATCCTCTTAATACTGAAGAGAAAAAGAAGTCTATTCTTTGTAATGTATCGGTAAAGCAATTTCCTTAATACAGTAAGCTACACTGACAAAAGCACTTGCTACTATTTTTGTCTACTAGGCATTTTGTTGAATTAAAAAAAAATAAATAAATTACACCCCAACTAAATGTACCAGCCCACTGGAAGTTCCTAGAATAGCCGTGACTTGGATCTTTACATCCCAGTCTTACAAGGCAGACCAGTGTCAGAAAGTCACCAATGCTGTATTTGGTCCTCAGTGCCAGGATTGGACTAAACAATTGCTCCGTGTCCTTTCTGGCCTGTCATTTGACATACTCTCATCTTCTACTTCTGCTTTTTTTTTCCCCATTGAGAACAAATAAACTAATTAGAAGTTTTCTTCAGGCAGAGGGAGGAGCAGAGGCAAAGTATGTAATAAGTTTTGTCTGAGCTGTTTTCCTTTCGTAATGCATGCCCTAAAGCTGTGTGCTTAGCTGGGTTCAGTGTAATTGTTCCTATCACCGCAAAGCCTTGGGGACCTGCCCGAAACAGAGCAGGCGGGAAGCGCCAGCGCTCACGCCAGGCCCTTTCCCTAGCTGTGCCTCCTACGGTAGGTAACAGCCTTCTTCCGTAGCCAGTCATTTCTTCATCGAGTGAATGAAGCTTCGAGTCTGATTCTGAAAATCCTCAGTTTAAACTTTCCTGACAACCTGCATGGGTGAAAATAGTGTGTGATCAGGTAATTAAACACACTAGAGTAATGTAGATACACAATTAACTTTGCACAAAGGAAGTTTACTCCAGCATTCCCTAGTTTTTACACTGACAAACTTTTCTTTGATATAGGCTTTAAGAAATTATCCCAAGGAGGGCGATTATAGGATCCTGTTTTCACTTGCATATTTACTTTTGCCAGACAATGACCATTTTGCCTCAAAATATTGTTGCCCCGCCAGCTTGTTGTAGGCTACAGGAATGTATGTGTTTATCCACATGCTGGAATATTTTAGTGAAAACCTTCAATTATTTAAAAGAACGAATGCAAATATGTGATTTTCCGTCTAGCATTTATGCTAGGGATGTGTTTTTGCTGTCCTGTGAAAATCCATCCCTGTTTGGCCCAGGCACGCTCAGTACTGTGTATTCAGCTTGACCCTTTTCCAGGGATGTACCTGCTTTTTGGAGCAGGAGGTGAGCTGGTATCTGTGCCTGCATGCTGGGCAGAAAGGGCAGAAGGGGAGGACGGAAAGGAGTGGGAAGGGGAGGAAGACAAAATAGGGGATGAGAAGAGCAAGGGGCTGAGGCAGGGGTGTCCTGGCACTGAATTTGGATCTAGGCATGGGAGCAGGGGTTGGAATACGGGTGTAAATGGGCAAGAGAAATCCAGGGCTGGCAGGAGCAGGAGCGAAGAGCTCAGAAGCAGAAAGCTGAGAGTGGCTGGGACAGAGGCTGGGGAGTGCATGTAACTGGAGAAGGGGCGTTTTTGTCGTGGAGACCGGTTGCAGGATGGGAGGTCTGAGCAACAAGGACTGGAATTACCAATATGAGCAAAATCAGCCCAATTCTTATCAAGCTGGTAAGAGAAAGAGAGATTGAAAGGGACAGAGGTCACAGCCTCAGAAACAGCAGAGAAGTCTGTCCACCAGAAAACATTTTGTCCTAAACTGGGACTTTACATGTGACTGTTTCTCTGTGGTCAGCAAATATCTGTGAAAATGTCTGATCGTTCTGTAATGCTGGTGTTCAAAAAGGATCACGGCCTATTCATGCTATCACTTACTGCCTTAGTTCAAGTGATCGCAATGTCCCTGTTGGTGCCAAAAATAAAGGCCTGGTATTTAACCTGTGGATGGCTGTATAATGCCGCGTGATGAGTTTCCAGTTTGTTTGTGGTTTAAAGTTTAACCTTTTTTAATGCTGTTAAAATATTTAATAGAATGAATATTTGCAGCCCTGTTTATATTGTTAAGCTGCACACAGAAAATGTAAGGAATGATATTTTGAAATGCCTGTTCAGGCTGTGTTCAGTGGTAGGGGGTGTGTGTGCTATGATTCCGATCTTAATGGCAGGATAATATTCAGTTGTTTTCAGAGGACCCTACTGTTGTTTCTTGTTCAGAATATGCCTGATCTGAGGCTGAATATGGCATATGCAGTGAAACATGCTTCCTGGAGAACCAGCAATTTCTTGTGATGTTTGAAAACTGGGATTGTAGAGAGGGCAAGGCTTGCAGGAGGGATGGTCTCATAATTAAGACAATTGAAGGACATCATTAAAAGTGTGCATCTCTGCCTATACCACTGAGCTTCTGCATGAACATGTCACTTCAACCCAGCATTTTTATTTCTGAACCCTTGTTCTGTGTGTCTCACTTTCCAACTGCCTGACTTGGGGTTCCTGAAGAAATGCTAAGTGCTCACAGCTGCAAATGAAGTTAGCATTTGATCATGTGAAATGCTGTACAATGCTAAACATTCTGGAAAAGCAAGACTTAAATGCCTCAGATTGTGTTTCTGAGATTAGTAGATACCTTTTGCCATGTCTTTTATGTGCCTCAATTCTCTAGCCATAAAATGGAGGTAACTTTGCTGCCTTATCTCACAAGAATATTAGGAAAATAACACAGTTGGTATTTGTGTAGCATTCAAGGGCCATATACAGACACGTGCTATTGAAAAGCCATTCTGTCTTCAGAACAAGGTTTGAATAGTGTACAATAAATACGTCAGAAAAGTTCAGAGTAAACAGTGACGAGAAAACAAAATACTGAATAGCCAGTCACTAAATGAGCAGTGTGCATCCTCTTCGCTGAATAAGATGGGGGAAGAAGAGTATATGCCTGTATAATGAAACACTGCGTCATAACAATACATCTGTAAAAGCCTAAATCAGTCCCACCGTCCAATTTGAGGATCCTTAATTTTTACTTTTCCTTTCTGAGTCTTTGCAAATTTATAAATATTCTTCTATCTGTTTTCTGTTTATAATATATATTAGCGAATGAACACAGTGTTGATTAAGAGGCTGTGTAAATATCAAAGATTTTTTTTCTTTTGACCACATTTTAAGTCCAGGCCAGTGTGGCGGGGCTTACAGTTGTTCCCTATCTGTGATATTAGTTAGTCCCTGTGTAAGATGAGTTTGCTGAGGCTTGGTTCTGTTTGCTCTTCATCACCTTGCTCTGAATCCATTTGGCAGACTTGGCAAAAGGGTCGGTAATTGCAGGAGGAAGACAGCAGTACTACATTTCCCCTAAAGGAAGCCACCTCTCCCGCTCACCGGTGAGGGCAGAGAGATGCTAACAGTGAGCAGGAGAAGGTTGGATTATTTCGCTCCCATGTACCAGATAGCCTGTACCCTGTACTGTAAACGTTTTTGGAAAGAAAAAGTGACTGAAACATCCGCCGAGTCCTGCACTTCACAGCTTTTCGTCATCCTTCATTTTCCAATGGTTACAACCCCCCTCTACAATCCAAGCTGTGCATTGGCTCCTTCTCAGCAGACAAACAAGATAGGCACATGCCCTAGTTTATATTGTGTTGATGTAGAATGAGGCATCATGGACCACAGTTCACATCCAGAGCCTTCTTAGGAATAAGTGAAGGATACCGTGCCGCAGCACTGATTTCAGTACAGTGAAATGTAAGAGCCGCATAGTTACTAAATGGTATATACAGGGGGTGGGGTTTGATACATAAATTGGGCTTTAAAGGCAATGTGCTACCAAAAAAACCACACACATTTGTCCTATTTCAACACTGAGGTATGTTGTCTCACCCTGGGCGCAGGCTTTCCCACTCCACGTGTGTTACTTTATGTATGTCCTTCCCTGGGAGAATACAGCCACCCAGCACACATTCTTCTCCCTGCGCTGCTCACAACCAGGAGTGGCCCGTGGTAGGGAAGCACTTTGGAGCACCTCTCAAGTTACGCCTGATTGCACAATCTCAAAGCCAGAGTGAATTGAACAGTTGGCCCACTGTAAATATAGATATTTCTTAGGCTTTTTTATTGAATTCTTACCGGAATGAAGAAAGGATCCTCTGAAAAGTTGCAAAGGTATCAAATAAAGGGCAGCTGTGTTTACGTGTTGTGATAAAAGCAAAAACATAGCAAAAGCAGAGAATAGGAGTAGTCCACGTAGCCTCCTAAGATGGTTTTGCAGCCATTAGTGTTTTCCTGTTCCCTTCAGAAGCATGTGCATTTTAAAAGAAGAGCCACACAATTTAGCTTTTGCCTACTAAATCTTTCAAGAAATATGCTCCTTCCATGATACCAGTTTCATAAATTATTGCACTGTGTGTAAGATGCTCAACTGTCTCATCTGATCAGCTTTCAGTACCTCTCTGTGTCCAAAAGCAAGCCAGTAATTAACCAAGTAAAGCCTCCGTTTTACATTAATTTTCACCTTACTTCACAAAAACTAAATGGTAATGTCGTGTCTTTTATATCTGTCCCATGTAAAAGAATGCTCAGAGGGAGAGTTGAAATATTTTTGTTACAGTTGAAAAATAAGGTGTATTATGCAAGGACTGTGTGCTTGTGGACAAACGTGTAACCTGTGTCTTAGTTTCCTCATCTGTAAAATGGATGTAATGTTCCTACAACTCACAAGGGACAGCAAGGTTTGATTAGCGTATATGATGATTGCCTTATGCAAACGCAACTACTATCACTGCTTGTTTTTATTTAAAAAATGACAGTAGCATAGGAGGAAGAAACTCTAGCAGAGTAATGCTGCAACCAGAGTGAGCCCTCTCCATCTTTTGACCATCACATCATTTATTTTCAGACTGCCACAAAGTATGCATGTTTGAAATAAAACTATACTTAGGTTGTAATGCCATAGAAATCAAAGGATTTGATCTAGGGGTTGATGTAGAGGCAAAACACTTGTTTTTAAAGGAAAAATGCCCATAGATGTAATCAAGTACCTTGAGCAAATTTGGATTTTGTTCAGAAAATTTTCATAAGGAAAAAAATCTGTTCGAATTTGCAGAATCCAGTATATTGAAAACATACAAAACTGTTTCCAGGTCAGCCTAAAAGAGTGTCTAGGAAGTGGTTTATTTGTGTGAGTAAACATTGATCGGTCGGGAAAAAGACTACATTTTGAAATATGCTATGGAAAATAAATTCTACTGCAATTATTTTTTTTTCCTCTCTGTTTTTTCCTTTCTTGCTTTCTTCTCTCTCTCTCCCCATCTCTCTCCCTCTGCCTCCTGAAAATCTCCTGCCACAGCGACTGCATTTGCCTCCAGACTTGTCAGACACAGTGAGCCGCACAAGCAAACAGGATCTGGCAGAATCCGCCAAACTGCTGAGCTCAGGATGTGGTGCTATGGCCATCGGCAAGAAGCACCTGGACTTCTAGTGATTTCTACTTAGCAGTTTCACTCAGATTTATATGACACTCTAATTATGAGTGTTAATGACTTATATAAATATTTTTCTTAATGATTTGACCCAGCAGTCTTTAAAAATACATGTTATCATATAATGCCTTCTTTTTTTTTTTTTGTTCTGATTTCATTGTGCTAATGTTGGGCTTGTTTGCATTTTGCTTTTTGTTAAAGGTTCTCTTATGTTGCATCCTGCCATTGTTCTACTCGATTGGAAACATACAGTATTTTGTTCCTTTCCTTAAAATATGAAGATTACTCTTACCCCTTCACTTCTAGATGTTTTTTTTACAATAAAAATAAAGTAATACTTTTTCCAATGGAATTTTAATACTCTTACATTTAATATTTTGTATGAATATTAAGTTGGACAGTTTATTGAAATAAAGGAATGGAACTAAGCAATACATTGTCATGTGTTATTCTGAAAGCAAACTACACAGTTACGGTTTAAAAAACATTTTTTTTTTAGTTTGAAATACCATTCTTAAATTTCAGGAAATATTTACATTAGTTTATTAAATATGTACTAATAAATTTAAAATATGTAAGATAGTTTTTATTCTAATATGCCAGTAATTAAGAATAGTTAGGTTTTTAATCAGAATATATTGTAGATAATTACTTTGCCTTATGGCTTGCTACATGCATTAAAATGCACTTGAATGGAATTTACTAACCATAGAGAAAAGAATTGATTTCCTTATGTAGTTCAAAACAGTAATCCTAACCCATTGAAGTCAGCACTATGAAATTATGTCAACAGACATAATTCAAGATTGAAATTCAAACCGACAAGTACATTAATGCTAGAAAACCAGAAGAGCGCATTTGAGCTCGGGGAAGGGTATCACAGCATTCTGGTCTAAAGCAGAGCAGCATATACAAGGAATTCAGGCTTTTGTACCCTCAAATATACAATTTGTGAACTTCTAACTGGTGTGTGTGTATCTCTGTGTAAATCTCATCAAACAAAAGGACGGTGAAGCAAAGCTGACCTGTAAATTGAAGTGGTTTGCATTCTTTCTTCTGTAGCTGACTTCCATTTTGAAAGGTAATATCTTCTTCTCCGCAGAACTTCCAAGCCACCCAGCTGTAAGATTGCATTACAGTTGCAAAATTTAGTCTTTATAATAGTATATTACATGGCTGGAGTGAAATTGACTCTTCAAAGAACATGTTAATAGGATGCAATAATGGTAACTTATTTTGATGGGTTTGGAACCAGGCGTTGTTTAAGTGGTTGCTTTTTTTTTTCTGCAATCCAGGTTCTACTTTATTTTTTTTCTTGACAACGCTGTGTAAAACAAAGACATAGCTTTTAAAACTGTCTAACTAATATGATGAATGTCAATCACTTAAAAAACTCCACTGTAGCATAAACACATACTGTATACAGCTTTTATTCTGAATTAGAATAATTGAATCAATGACAGTGATTTGCCAGGATGTCAAATCTATCCATCATATCCTGTCACTACCAGTTTATTTTTTTGTGATCAAAATCAAAAAGACTACTATTTTGTGATCAGCTATTTCATTAGTGGTAACAATCAGATTTTCTCTTCTATATTTTTTAGATATGCCTGTTATATTTCTTTATTCTAAAAGACACAAATCCTTTTTAAATCTTTTCAAAATAAAGTTTCAGAACTGAACTGTCAGTATAATAAAGCAAAAAGACATCTACTTTCCTATGCCAATATATTTAAAATATTATCATTGATGTTTCAAACATTTTTTCTCTTTTTTTATTATGTGTAACATTGAATGGAAGTTCTCATTAGATACTTAATTTTGCCTTTTGAAAGGATGAAGTAATTTAAATACTTAGGATAAAGTGATTTTTTAACAAAGGTGAGGTTTCACGTAGTACATCTTTTTAATGTAAATAACACAAAACACTATTTCTTTGTGAAATATAAAGTCACAAGACATATAAATTGCTGCCAACATACTTAAATAGGTCATTGACTTAGCATACAAGGGAGAAAAGATCATGAAAGTCACAATCCATTTCTAGTTAACGTATTAACTGAAAATTGTTAGTGAATAGCACATGTATTCCATATATATATGGAAGTATATGTGTCCCCTATGCATTTACAAGACTTCCATTTCCAAAACTTCAGTAAGCTAATATTAAAGCTGACAAATATTTTAAATAATAAAGGAAAATCCTTCTGCAAATCTGGATTAATTTATCTTCTGAGTCACTAAACACGCTTTGTAAAATAAGTGTTGGAGAATACAGATGTACAGTGTTGTTCACCTAAGGCAAAAACATGGAGCAAAATTTCTCTTCTTTTCTTCCAAAATATCATATCAGTTACAACAACATATGACAGTGACTTGGCGTATCCAGTAAACTGATAAGTGAAATGGTGCCATGTATGTGCTACCTGATAGTACGTAGATCCGTAGTAGATACAACGTAGATTTCATTCATTGCACCAAAAGCAATTTTGACTTGGGAAGCACAAGTGTTTACATGGTGATTTTCTGTGACTTTTCCCCATAGCCACTCTGACTGTCAAGCACCTGTGTACAAAACATCTTTTGGTTTTTTTCTTCTCTTGATTTGAAGACAAATATATAACAAAGGGGTGCAGCCTCTTGACAGACTGTTGCAAGGTGCCACCAGCTTCCTTTTGCGTCTTCAGAGCCCCCTCGTTGGCTTGGATAGAAAATCTGTGTGATCCTTGCTTGTGTTCAGAGAGTCCTTTTCCACAAAGATTGTGGTGCCAGGTTTTTTGTTTGTTGGCATTTTTAAGCAGAACTTCCTACTTTTTAGCAGGCTACAAACTGAAACCACCAAACTCAGCAGGGAAACAATAGATTCATCCCAGTGAAGGCATTCCCAATTCAGTACAAGAACCTGATCTTTACAAAATTGTGACACGCAGTCAAGAAAGCAGTAATGAAATTTAAAATATTGTGTCTTTAGTATGTCAAATAAGAATTCTTTATATAATTTCTGTTGTGTTGAGGTTTTCAAAATGTAAGTATTTGGAACATGAGAAGAATATTATGATAGATAAAGTCTTTTTCTATGTAAAGAAATTTCAAAAGCAATTTCCAGGATGCAGCTGAATTCAGTTTTCTGTAACAGTAGCTATAAGCATCTGAAAATGGGCATTCAGGTACTTCAGATTTGATACATATTGTAGCACGCCACTGATTTCATCTTTAAATGTAATATAAAATAGTGATGTTGTTTGAAACATGGCTTTTGGAAAAGTGCAACAATCTAATTACAAAAATCTTTTACTATGCCGATATCAGAAAGTGAGCAATTAATCAAGTTTTTTCTGAAACCAGAAGGTTCTAACCATAACTTTAAAAATGTATGTATATTACAAGTATTACACACACTCACACACATTAAAACAGTATTTCTCCAGGATCATATGTTAGAAATTTAAGTAAGTTGTCTTCTTCTTTTGCCTGTGCTGGAGAAACGATCGTCCATAACTACAGAGGATACAGGAAAGAAGATGCTTTTATGCCTTTAAGAGGTGGTGGAAGCAAGTTCGCCATGACATCTCTTGGGGTTTTCATTTTCTCATGTGAGCTACCTGAGTGCAAGGCCTACATTTCTTTTTTTAATCACACTGAGCACATGATGGTGCTTATTCAATAATAAATGTACCCGTGAAGAAAAAGGATAAAAGTGAATCCCCTGCATCTTAAGAAAAAAAGGCAACTCAAATGGAGGGAAAAAAAAAGAGAAAAATAGAAAAAAAAAGAACTGAAAACAAAAATTCCACCACAATTTTTTTCAGTTTCTGCTCTATATAAGTGAATGTTAGGCTCATTTTTTTTTTTCCAAAAATGGTTCATTGGTATAGTGGATGCCTACATCTGTATTTCAGCATCTGAATGGTAGACAGATTTTCAGGAGCGTTGAGCATCAAGCATCTCGAAGCATCTGCTGAAAACTTCACTGCTTATTTAAACTCCGCCTTTAAACAATTTTGAAAGTTATTAGGCACATCAAACTAATTTGCAGACCTTCTGTTCATATCAAAACAAAGACATCTTTTGTGCTTTCTGTATTTTTTTTTTGCACATGGGTTTTCTGGTGCTGTAGAGCTTAATCTAAAAAATCTTCCAGAGAAGTCAGTGATGATTTAGACCAGGAGCAAGCTGGTAGGATTAGGTCCAGTGGATCTTTTTTAAAATGTTGGCAGATCTAGAGAATTTGTAGCTGCATATTCCTCTATAAAAAAAAAAAAAAGTATTTTAATGTTTTCTGGCATTGAAGGTAAATGCTAAATCCAAAATGTAGCAAGAATCAAAAAAAAAAGAAGTCTTTGCTGTCTTCACTCTGTGCTGGCAGATTTTGAGTCTGAACGTTCACCTCAGAATACTCTCAGCACTTATGGAGCGAGAGGCATTCTCTTAAAAAGTCAAAACAGGTGAATTTTGGTGCCCATTCAGCTGCAGTTTTGGAGTCAGGTTGGAGCAAACCACATTAAAGAAAGCTCTTGCTGAAATTTCATGGCATTAGACTTACAGGAGAACAGAAATGAGATCTGGTTTGAGGTTAGATATGAAATCAAGCGATTTTCAGTGCCAGTATTTTTGGGAAAGCATATTGTGCAGAGGAAAAGCTGTAAACTTGTTTAAAATATGTTGCTTGAGTGAGACTTTTATGCAGTTCTTAGTACATATTTATTTATATTATCAAATACTCGTAGACCAGGACCACTTTGTGCAGGGCATCATTCTTGGCCTGGGACTCGCACTGCTGCAAGATGGATTTGCCTTCCTGACCTATTTTAAATCAATAGGACAGGGATCGTTCTAGCAGGGCTTGTTGCCAGTTCTAGCCCCATCGCCTTCAACTAGCAGCCGTAGCTGGAAACTGCAGCTCCCGCACTTGTGTCCTAACCGGGGAAGTTTTAATGGGTGCATTTCCTCTCCAGGCACATTCAACATCTGTATGGATCCGCAGATGAACTGGTCAGACCACAGATGTACATGGGCTGTTCTTTGTGTATGACAAAGCTCCTGCCACTAGCATGGCCTTGCACTTGGAAAAGCTAAACTGATGAATAAAGCTGAACTCAGTCAAGACCAGATAGAGAGTGACAGGCAGAGGAAAGCATTTGGAAGGACTCTCCAGCATGGTGAAATTTCCATTTATGGTGCTTTCCAGCCTACATCCAGGATAGCCCAGCAAATTTGGAAAATTACTTGACTGAGAAGGAGTTTGACAGTACACTCTTGCAGAGCGTGGAGTAGCAAGTCCATCTGTGTGAGAGACAGAGCCTTCCCAGCAGCCACCTGAAAACTGAGGGGTTCTTCCCAACTAGCAACGGGTCATAGGTAGGGAGCTTCAAACATACACCATCAATACAACGGCTTCAGACAAGCAAATAAAACTTTACCACAACAAAACACTGGGGAAGAGGATGGAAGAACAAGCAGTATGGTAGGTAGGCACAATTACTTCATGCATGACAGAGAGCGCAGCAGATGATAGAGACAGTTAAAAGAGTATAGGAGCAGAACAAGGAGTCCGTTCTGCAGTCCTTGCCCGTAGAAGGCTCTATGAAGTTTTAAGTATGTTCTTGCCCAAATGGGTGTATATCAACAACAATTCATGCAGATCAACTGAATCGTAACCCAGAAAATAATCAGACCCAGCAGAAACTTAGTTTAAGTAAGAATTGCAGGGTTTGAATGCATGTTTTGCAAAAGAACAATGATGACTTAAATTCAGAGAAATTAAAGTGGACAACTTGCTTCTTTAAAAGCAAAAAAAATATAACATTTAAATGACTGGATTTTTATCTAATCCACTCTGACAGAGGAAGTTTTAAAAATAAATAAACCCTCCCCTGCAGTATTTGAAACACAAAGCTGCAGACTACAGACTCTGAATACGAAGGCAGCTTTGCAGAGAGAAATATAAAGGGTAAAACATAAGCAGTTACAGGGAGAAATATAAATTTTTCTGCACTTATGATATGTTAACATATTTATTGTAACAACCTGAAGGTGTTTATCTGCTGTATGCAGTTCCATATAAATCAGAGCTTGAGTCCTTCTGGTGCCATACATGTAATTTCTATGGAATAACTGTACATAAACTTCTCAAAATCCATCGTCAAAGGCCTGACCTGAAGGAGGTTATCTGTGAATCTACAAACTGCTCCGGTGCAGCTGGAAAAGCTCGTATGTCCCAGGAGAGGAAGAACTGCAATTCGCAGCCCTCACCAATTTTAGCTGCTGGAGTGTACGTGAGGTCTGTCAGGCGCCTGGAGGCAATTGCAACCTCTGCTGGAGGATTTCATGGAACTTACAGCTCCTGTCAGGCACCTGAAGGTAACAAGGATCCTCCAGGGTCACTCACAAAACCTCTGCTCACCATCTGACCCAGCTGCAGTTCAACTTAGGAGCTCAGGCTCCAGTGTCCGAGAAGCCATAGACCTCTACCAGTCCAGTAAAAACAGTGTCATGGTCCTTTGTGGGGGCAAAGCAGCTCCAGCACACAGCCCACCAGCATCAGACATGAGTTTTCACCTTCACCCCCTTCAAAATCACAGTCATCTCACCAGGGATATTACCCGGTGGGATATTATCTAAGGGAAGAAGGAAACAGTACAAAAGGCCCTGAAATGCTCAGTGTTAAAACATAGTCATTGGAAGTTCGCAATGAAACTTAAGGGAAAGCAGGTTTCATGGGGACTTTTCTTTAAAGGGCCATCTTCAAAAGAAACAACAGAGATTCTGGCAGCTGGAGGTTTTGTGAAAATCTGTCATGCATGTCAGCTGTACGTGTTAAAAGACTGATCAAATGGTTTCATTCCTTTGAGGTTTCATTTCCGCAGCCCCTATGAAGACATCTTCCATGCGATAGCTATTGAAAACTACCATAGGATAAGAAACTATCCCAAGTATCTTACTGCCTTAGGGTAGGAAACTATACTACGTAAGCTACCCTAAGTAACTGTCTGCTGATACACTGGGTTTTTCTTTCATTACATCTAAGAGAATATTAGGGGAGGAATTAATTTACAATATGTTCCAAAGCAAGGAACTTGCCAGCCTGGCTCCTATCCAAAGCGTACTATCTTTACTACCACGCGTCTCACACAGATTGCTCCATCCTCTGCTATTTTCTCTAAGAACTGCTGAACAGATAACATACGTGAGAGACTTGCCTAACATCATTCTCCAGCAGTAATCCAAAGGAGCTATATTCCATGCTTTCTCTTCCACCTGAAGAGGAAGAACATCTCTTCTGCCTCTCCCACGCCATACAGGGCAGGGGCTCCAGGGGTCCCTGCACACCTCAGCCAGAGACACACTCCCAGAGCTGCCCACAGCAAGGCACATAAATACTCGCCGTCTGAACAAGACCAAACAGCCATCACAGAATCTACTCTCACATCTGTAATTTATATGCCTATTTCTAATGGTGAGGTGGGGGGGGTGGTATTTGGGTGTTTATAGGTACTGA
Source organism: Ardeotis arabs (assembly GCA_011801015.1). NCBI lineage: Eukaryota > Metazoa > Chordata > Aves > Otidiformes > Otididae > Ardeotis > Ardeotis arabs. The sequence continues at coordinate 37,626 of JAAGAY010001718.1, forward strand.
TCACACTTTCAATTAGAAACAGGGCTGTGGGAGCTCATTAAGCAAGCAGGTGTCTTGGCAAAGAAGGGTTATTTATAAAGAAGATGCTACACCATTCCCAGAGCAGAGGAGCCTTATCAGCTGCACATAGAGCAGTGCTCAACTGTTGAAGCTGAACACAAGAGGAAATGGAAACAAACTAAAAAAAAAAAGTCTGATACGTTTTCAGTTTTCCTAGTGCTGGAAACCATGGAAATGCAGAACAAATTTAAACCTTAACATAACGCTGAACCCGCACATACTACTCAGAGAAAATCAAATAATATATTCTAATCAGTAATACCAGAAAAATCAATTGGACAAAAAAAAAAAAAAAAAAAAAAAAAAAAAAAAAAAAAAACACAACAAAAAAAAAGCCAGACACCTTTAGCCATGGAAAGTGAATGAAACAGGACTACCAATAGCTGCAAACCCTGGGGGAGGCAACGTGTGTTATCAGGCCCAGGTTATTCTTTGTAACTGTAATCTTGCCCTAAAAGATAAATCCCATGTTAGACTGTAAACCAGCCTGTGGGGGCATTTTCCTCATTTTATAAATAAAGACCTAGCTAAGACGAAGTGGTGAAATCCCCTTTTTGTGTTACAGCCTGGGTGAGAAAGCAGCTCTTCCTGCCTCTTGGAGCAGGGCACACACTGGCTCGCGCTTACCTTTTAAAAACAATTAAAACCGGTATCTGCATGGCGCGAGGCAATTCCAACACGTGTGTCACCGCATGCATGTCTGCTTCACCATCAGCATGTATGGCTCGTCATCTGTCTGCTCTGAACAATAACTGTTAGGTTAGCAGCCTTTTCACTTGTGAATGTAAATATTGTATCTAGAACACAATATTTGAAATACAAAATACAGTGTTATTAAGACAGCGCTCACACATCAATTCTTGTGTGACTATAATTTGTGAAATGCCTTAGGAGGGGCTTATAAATAAAGTATAAGGTGTTATTATGAAATACATTTTAACCAAATGCACAGAAATGTCTCGTTCCTATTGAAATCCATAGCAAAACTCCCACTAATTTCAGTGGTAAAAAGAGGAGACCCTTGGAAATTGCAGTGTTACACTGAGCAATACATTACAGCAGATTTCAGTCTTCGTAAGTAATACAGCTCTAGAAGAAGAAAGGGGATGAAAATGGATATTAGAGGCTGTTCAGAGCATGCTGGAGACTGTCATTTCCCACTGCTGCGGCTGGTAGCGGTGTCAGGCGAGGCAGCACGTCCCCACGCAGCCGCACACAACCCCCTGGCCCCTTTGCAACGACGCTCCAAGGCCCGTTGGGCTCCGGGGCCTCGCCTGGCCCCCAGCGAGCAACTGGGAGCCAGCACCGGTGCTTGGGCCTGGGAGCCCCCGCACACTCGGTCCCAACCCACCCTGAGGAAAAGGCTCCTGACAGGGCTGCGGACACAACCTGCAGCGCAAGGCGGCCTGAAACCCGCAGAGCCCCCAGCACGCACGGCAGCAGCTCTTCAAGGCAAGCAACGCTCCGGGGACCAAATGCCCTAACTTCTTCCCAAAGTGCAGCCAGCCGGGGACTTTTCCCCGCCGACCTCCTTCCACAGGGCACAATAACGAGCCAGTGAGCCAGAAATGTCTCCTCTCCGCCGCGGCTAGCTAGCCTGTCACCGAAATAAGCTCAAGGTTCATCCGTGCACGCAACTGCTTTGTAGCATCGCTGCGACCGCAGAGGCGTGGGGCCGTGGAAGGCTGCAGCCCCGCAGCACAGCCTGCCCTGAAGAAGGCTTCAGAAGGGGCATACAGGGCTGGCGATGGCTCGATGGAGGCCACCGGCAGCTGGACCTCAGGCAGTGGGGCTGCAAGGCCGGGAAAACACAGGAAGGGCAGGGAAAGAGCTACGGGGAGCTGCCTCTGCCCGTGTATCTGTCCCTGCAGAAACGGCAACCACAGCACAAAAGCTCTTGGGGGAAGAAGGGATGGGAAGCTTATTTCCATCCCTAGTTGAGCAGAAGTTGGCATTTAGATAACAAACTACATTAGTAGGTATAAACGCACTAGGCGGCTGGGTTTGTACCTGTAATTAATTGTTTGCAGAATCGATTTAGCTCTGCAAGAAGGGACCTGCCTATTGTGGTGTTTCATGCAATCTATCTGTATCTTATAAAGATATAAAGTGCATGTGCATGTCCGATAAAAATATATATAAATTAAAAAAAAAAAAAATCCAAGTTTCATTAATATTTGCCAATGGATGGCTCCTAGGTAGTTAAAACTACTTAATTCTGGTATAACAAGTATACTTACAACTGACCAGTATCGAATAAAAAGAAAGGTTTTAATCTAATCATTTTGCACATTTTTGCTTGCTTCAGGCTCTTAATTTTATTAGCTATCGTATCATACTTTGAGTGAAGCTGTTCTTTGTCCCTAAAGGATCTGGAGTTTACGTGCGTTTAATCTCGTCTGCAGCGTCGCGACTACCTCAGCACCATTGCTCTGCTACTCCAAGTTTACAATGAAGCGTTATCTGCAGTGACAAATACGCCAAAAGAAAAACATAACCGGCCTAGATAGGATCTTTGCTTTACAAAAGCTGCTTGTGATGCCTGCGCTTTGACTCAAAACTCCCCGCGCGTTGGCTTTTTAATCGTGAGATCCCTTTTTCAGCACAGCATCGCAAGTAACAACTGCACCACAATGAGCCAGCTTCATAGATATGGGAATGTTTAGATTTCCCTGCCAGTGACTAAAGGCCTTTAGCTTTCACTAGCCAGTCCCAGCTCGCATTGTTGTTGCCTGTTGATTTGTCTTCTCTCATTATTCCTTGACATGCCGCTCTCCACCCACGCCCACACTAACAACCCTCACACAAAGCGCATTGAGGTATTAACCAGGTTACAAGTTCAATGGAAAATTACACTAAGATTGTGCTGTGTGGCAATATAAAGGGACGGTATTCAGTCTCCCAAAGAGCCTGTTAAAAACACAGCTGGTTTTTTTTCTTTTTTAAGCATCCTAACAAAAACAATTTTTAGAAGTCAGGAATGTATATTTGTGTGTCTATACGTACTTTACGTATAATTACAACAGATAGACACGGGCGTGCATCACGTCTCCACCACTGACTGGCACGATGCAAACTCCCCACTGGAAATTCTGCTGGATTCTGGAGTTCGTTTAGAGCATCCCCAGAAACCCGAGCTAAATAAACAGCCTCCTCCTGCTCTCAGCTGCAATTAGATATGTGAACCTATCTTCTTTTTGTTAGCCCAAATTACAGGCTGGTAGAAGGCCTGAAAGTATATAAAAACGTTTCTTAAGCATTCCTCCTTATTGAAAACTGAAAATAAATTCAAAATAAAACTTAATGAGATTAACCTAACACAGTAACAAAATTTGCAACACCACACTATAAGGTTAAAAAGAAAATAGTATAATAAAGGAAATACAAAGGCTTTGGCATGGTTTTTACAATCAACAATGGTTAATTTTGATATGTAGTTGTGAACAACTTCAAAACACTTAAGTTTAAAACTCTTGCAAGCACTTTTAATTGATTAGGAATGAATTCTAGATGCACAAAAATGATTGGACTGTGAACAGTAGTACAACTATATCTAAGAACAATTAACTCTTGCCGACCAAAAAGAAACGTATGATGCATGAAAATGTGTATAAAACATCTATAGAATATTCTTGTCAAATATAAATGAAATTAACTTTATTATAGAAATCATTCTGGGAGATTTCTAGGGAAGACAAATACTTACATTTCGACATAAAACAAATTGGATTATATCGAAGACACAATCTACCTTTTATCTATCAAACTCTTTTCTTCATCGAAGTTCTCTCTTAACCCCTGTTTGCACATAGCTTCAGCCGTTAACAACCTTTGGAAATACCAACAGATATTTTTCTTACATAAATCTAGTGCGTATTGTTCCAGGTTTAATTATATGCAATGGAATGATACAAACTTGGAACATCAATCCATAATCTATGAACAGATTGGTAGAAGTATTCGATATATCTTGATAAAACTCTTAAATTCGTGGCAAAGCTTGTTGATCATGGCTTCTTTTTTTTTTTTCCTTTTCTTTTTTTTTTTTTAAAACAACTTCATGACCAACACAGATCAAACATCCATCCAGTCTACATTGTTCTTTTTTTTTTTTCATTATAACATACAAATGCCCATTTACAAATAATACACCAAAATGAATAAAAGTTTGGATACCAAAATGAAGATTTGTTCCAACTGATATAATGCCTTCAGTGTACAAAGGTCCATGTGAAAGTCTTTTCCATGTGTTACAGCATAGGGCACAGTTGCAGTACAGAAGTACTCTGAGAGCCATTCTTCCTTTATAAAATACTGCTGAACATCCAACTGTTGTCCATATAGTCATTTACGGAATTAACACATGTTTTACTGTAATCTTGGCCAGTATTGAGACATATCAGGTTCACTGCCAGGAACTTGAACTGGAACTGACACTCCAGGGGAAATGAGACCTGAAAATTGAGAGGGAAAAGGGATATTTTGGTTTTTCTATACATAGCACAATTTTTGCTTTACAGTTTCACAGATTTGTGCTTGTATTCCGGTAAGTATTAAATCTCACCATCTCTCAGCTTGCAGAATCAGGTTAGGGGGGAGGGGGGAGGATGTAGTTTAAAAATCTGTGCACATCTCACTGATTTGTTGTTATAGATAAACTGTCATGCTTTGAGATAAATGCCAGAGCCTCAGCTCATTTGTATCAGTTGGGAATTCAGCTGAAAATACACTGAACATTTCTGTTCTTTTAAAATGTGTCTGGCTTGCTCCTGCATATGCTGACACTTACCCTTCTTTACCCTGTTTTGCCTTGCTATGCACAGGTTAATATTTCTACAGGTTACCTGCCTTTCCGATAACTTCAAATCCTTAGCAAAAAATAGCCTCTGACACAGACACGGTAAAAACATGCCCAGTCCTGCAAACATTTTCACATACAATTAACTTCACGGGTATGAGTAGCTCCACTGAAATCTAACGTTGAAATAAATGCTGCTTTAGAATTTAATTATATGGCGAAGATTTTGCAGGATGAGGGTCTCACTGAAGAGCTTTCCACCGTATCGCTATTCAAATGCCACCTCTGTTAATCAGACATCTTTCATCTACCTCTTCAGCAGCAGCTTGGAAATCAGACTTTCTGCTCCAGCCCTCTAGGTTATATATATTTTGTCTTCTCCTCAGTTTGGCAGCTACTAAACCCAACAGAGAAACCTCTCCCAGCTAATACATTTGAAAAAAATGGATGGCTGGAGAAAGGAAGCCACCCTGGCAGAAAGGAAGGGGGAGCACAGGGACACTCACCTGTGGAAGTGGTGCCAGAGGTGCCCATCGGCTGGCTGTTCATGTGTGTCTGCATGTGAGGAGGGGTGTATGTATCATAGCTCCGTCCATTCACCGATGGACTGGTGGGCAGCATGCAAGAGTAGGAGGAGGTCTGGCTGGGTACCGGGGGCTATGGGAGCAAAGGACAAAAGAGCATTAAGTATCGGCCGAGGTAAACACTGCGTTACGCTCTTCTGGGTTGGATATGCCAGCCCTCAGGAGGAGCGCGCGCAAGGGAAAATGAGCTTCACTTTCAAATTCAGGGACCTAGATGTAAATCCCTGTTTAGGAGCTCAACCAAGCAGCCTCCTCCCAGAGGTTTTTGGTCTACAGAAACAACGTGGACAGTCACCAGCGCCTTTTCAGACATGCTTGGCAAGCAGATCCCTACATCTAGATGCTAAAGAAGGTGTTACGTACCTAAGCCAAGGAACCAAAGCCTGAGCGCCGCCCTTGTTTGTGCTTATGTAGAAGAAAGATGTCTCATACCATTTGCAACCACAGAGAGACAGAGCAGGGCTGGCGTCTTTTCTCACATTTGGTGGTGTGACTAAAAACTACTAGAGGTGTAGCTAAAAATTACTACACCGAGGCACACAGGCTGGTTGTGCATCTGCAAGCGTGTTGCACATACACGCAGATAATGTGTGGGTTTGGGGTGACCGAGGCTCAACGTGCGCGTTGATCCCCCTCCAGAACCTTGGTCACCCCAAACCCATGCCAGCAGCCTCCCAGGAAACCAGACATTTACCTAAACTCCAACCCCTAAGACTCCATTTGCCAAGGGAAGAGAGCAGCTGGGGGCAGGGTGAGGGGTGGCACAGTACCGGGGAGGGACCGAGCAGGGGCATCTCCAGTTCCAGGGTGCATGGGAATGCGGACTGTTGCAGCCCCGGCACGAGGAGACAGTGGGGGAGCGGGAAGCAGGATGAGTAATTCCCGCCCCGAGCACATGTGACTCAACATGTCTGCACGGATTTCCTCCGTCTGCATGTCCCCAACACACGCTGTCTCCGAAAATACGGCTTCGCTCACTAAGCACACAAACACGGGAGAGATCTGCACACACTATGCTCCAGCAGAACCAACAACGCGCCCCGCATCCGCAGGGAGATGCCGATGGTTCAGCTGCCAAATCTCCCGCTCCAACGTCACGCGGCCACGTAGGCAGGACTTGCCAGAGTGGCTCACGCATGCCAGGTCCCTGCCCAGATGCCCGGCAGTGAACCGGGGGCTTCCTGCTTTCCCAAGGGTTCCCTCCCCAATTCAACCCTTTGATCTTTTGTCATCTGCTCTCAGCCCGCTGCCAGGAACAGCGTCGCTGGCCTCCAACGTCACGAAATAGCAACCTCATCAACGTCATTTCTTTCCGCGGACTTGCGAGACTCTAACTTTATTTGGTTAATTTTGGTTCAGCAATTAGTAACATAGTAATTGCCGCAGTGAAGGAGTCAGGCTCTCTAATCTGCTCACCCGTCTCCAGCAGTGGTCAATGCTGTGTGCCTCAGACAAAGCTGTAAAACTCCCGTAATTGGCCAGCACCTTCCTAGGCCAACCCCACCATTAAAAAAGGAGGAATTTTGCATCTGAAAGGTCTATAGAAACAGACCCCAAAGGAATAGATTTCTTCCTAACCCAGCTGGTGATCAGCTAATGCTTTCAGGCATGAGGATTGACAGCTCTTGCAATTCTGGCTTAGCTGGCATAACCACTGATGCTAATCACATCCTCCTCTCGCTCAGGTGTCCCTAATGCGCCGCCACCACATCACCTACGCCAAGAAGGTCGGATCCCTCCAGCAGCTTATTCGGGCGGCAATTCCCACAATACTGCACCGGCGAGTTCCGTAGGTGAACCGCCCTTTTTTTCCAAAAAAGGTTTTTTCATCCCACATTTCTTGCCTTGTAATTTCGAGCACCTTTCTCTTTTAAAATTCAAGAAAAGGGCTTGTCAGAGCACCGGGACTTATAGTTCCCTTCCCCTTGTGATTCTCCCAAAATAGGGCATCTTTTCAGAGGCCAGAGAAGCCTTTGGTGCCAGTTTCCCTGCAGCGTGATTTGGGTCCGTAACCCACCCATCCTGCGGAGGAAGGGCCCCCACCCACACTCCCACACACCCCAGGGGCCACGTTCTGAGGGAGCATCATGCCGTGGCGGCGGCGCCGGACTTACTTGCATAGGCAGGTTGTTGGCCATGGTGAAGCTGGGCATGGGTGGCAGCGCGCTGTACGTGTTTGTGAGCGCTGTGTCCGTTCTGCCCAACATGGAACCTGATGTGAAAGAGGAAACTATAATAGAATAGACAGATAGATGGACACATTAGTTTAACCACAATTACAATCGGCGAGACAGTCTCGGGGTCTCATTTGCCCAAGAGGACAGACGGATGCGAGGGGGTTGGTGGCATTACCGGGGGTGGTCGGTTGCGGGATCGGCTGGTAAACGCTTGTGCTGAAACTACTACTGATGGGAATGTGGCTGGGAGTGTTGCTGGCTTGTCTCCGCTGGTTCCTCAGCTTTTCTTCCCTTCTCCACTTGGCCCTTCTGTTAGAAAACCACACCTGGAAACACAGCGTTTGAGAGATGTGAGGGACCTTACAAGGACTCGCAAGGACCTGAGGCATGGGGCCTTCCCTCCCCGAAACCCAGGGCCCTGCTGATAGAAAGCTGGCTTGCAGTGGAGCAAAGCAGCTTGCAGAAGCAAACACCAGCTGCTGCTATTTGCCTGAAGGAGGAGATGGACAAATACCCAATCATAAAGAGGGGCTGCCCTGTGCTTTGAGAAGCCAGGATTAACAAAATTATAACAGTAAAAATAACAAGAGTCATCACTGTGCAGCAACTGAGTACCTGTATCCTTGCTTCAGGCAGGTCTATTTTAGCAGCTAGTCTCTCTCTTGCAAACACATCGGGATAGTGAGTCCTCTCAAATTCTGCAGAAGGAAATACCATCGCGTTAGCTACAAAGCCTTAATGCGTCCAGCTGTAAAGTCAGAGCCGTTCCTGTGCTGCCTGTGCTCTAAATGCTTTTAAGAAACATGGCTGTAAAGGCAAAACGTGTGTGTGTGTTAGGAAGGAGGATGCTTGCCTGCCGGGGAATATTGCTGAGGGGCTGGGTAGGCTTGGGTGCAATGCTGCATCTCTCAAGAAGCAGTGAGGGCTTCTGCCTCTGCTGAGGGGGTCCCCAAGGCAGCTCTGACCCTGTCACCAAGAAGTGAAATGGCACGTCGCTAAATAACAGCGGAAAAGAAGAACAAAGATCCGCAGCGGGTTGGAGGCGAGGTGCGCCCAGGCCGGTCAGGGAAAAGGGCACCTGCTCCCAGCCGCGGGCAGCGGCAGCGCTGGGGACGGGGAGTGAGGGAGGGGGCAGGCATGGAGGGCTGCTGCCAGCTCCAGCTGCCCACCCTGGCCTTCCCGGCATACAGCATCGTGGCCCGGCCGGGGACACGGCACAGTCGGCAGGAGGAGATTTATCCCCCCTGAGAGGAGCCCAGGGTGTAAGGCTGATGTTTCGCTGTGATCTCTGCCCTGAGTACATTTCCTTTGAAAACCCTTTAACAGCTTTTCAGTGCGTACTACAGCCATCGATGAATATTTGGAGTTTGATGAATAAAAGATCATGGAGGCAGCCACCGAATTAAAATATATACCCATACATAAGGCATGTGAGTGCCATGTTTCCGTTCAGCTCTTAATACAGGCAGAGCACATTTTGCTTTTCTCTCCTGCTTCAGCCGTAGGAAAATGTCACTCACCTTTCTCAAGGGCTTCGATTTGCTCTTGGGTAAAGGATGTCCTATTTCTCTGCAGCTTTCTTTTCAGCTGGAGTCTCATTTGGGCCTCGTCTGAATCTTCTCCATTAGAGCTGATGGAGTTAGTGTTTTCCCCTCCTCCCTCCTGTTGCGGACAGCCATCTGTGGAACCAAGAGTCAGAAAGTGAAATGCAGGTACCCGTGTTTTAAGATCCCTATCAGAGAAATAACGCGATTGGAAACAAGTTCGGCCATGTTTGCTGACACCCTCCCTTAAAACCGTCTCGGGTATCAAAGCAGCATTGCGCTACCACAGAAACATTTCAGTTTCCAGCATTATCGTAAACATCGGAGATAAGGAATTACGATCGCCTGGTCTTAATTTCATTTTGTTTTTCCTCTGGAATAAAACCTGCATAAGAATACTTTCCCCTGAAAGTGATTCTTTCCCTGAATCGCTGCTGAAGTGCCATGGCAGTCTCCTCTCTGCTGCATTTATTTACCTATTGCTATATTTAAAATAGCGATGTTCACTATTTCAGATTATCTATAATCAGTAATTCCTATCTAATCAATTAGATGTTGATAGGTTTGCAGAAAATGCTATTAAGAAACCAAACCAAGCTTGTAATCTTTTTTAAAAAATATTTATCCAGTTTTTATTTGAATTCTGCACAGTCAATTTCATTTTAAAGGTTGTGAATTTAGAAGTGCCTGCATTGTTCTGCAGTTTTATTCAACTATTGTATGAGTGTGCATTGCCTTGACACCTATTACTGAGCACAGCTGTAATTATATCATCACCAAGAACAGGCTATAATTGCTGAAAATGGAATTTTATATTTAGATAAAAGGACTGTCCATTCTTTGTAATGTGTTGCACCAGAGAAAAGTAAGATTTCTTTTAAAATTTTAACATGTAATTTTAAAAGAAATAGTAGCGAGTTCACCAACTAGCTAAATACGCTATTCTGCAGCTGAACGGCTGGCATATCATTTAAGCGGTACGTTTTTAATTGGGGCATTTCCACCACTTTTAATGTAATTTCTGTCATTAAACAGGCGGAAAGTTTCATTGTGCTCCCCTTTCAAGGGGTCACAAGGATGCGTCCGGGGTCCGGCCGGCTTCGCGGGGCTCTGCGGGCACCCCAGGCTGCCGCGGGCCAGAGAAACGGGCGTTTCTGTCCAGGCAAAGAAGTCCCGGTCCCTAAATTAGCTCTCCCTCTCCTTTCAAAGCATATTTTTCGAGGCATTTTGATGTGGCATAAAGGGGGAGACAGGATGAGGGACGCATGGGCTACTTATGCTAATTCCCTTGAAGAGTTACGCCAAAAATAAATAGCGACACTCCCGCGACATCCTTTAAATATTGTGGGAAATCAACTTTAAAGTAATATCATTTATAATCGGCGAACAATGGCCTCGGCCTTCAAAGCTCGGGGGGAATTGTGACAGGATCTGGTGGGACCCTTTCAACCACTTTGAAATGTTTTAAAACCCGAACTTTCTCCCCCATTTAAACAGAGGGATTCAGCGGTCGTGGTCACCATATGGGCGGCCGCAGCCCCATTGAGGCGGCCGGCGGCGGGTGAATAGGCGGGGAGAGGGGGGGATGCTGCCTTTCAGGGGCACACAAAGCCCCCCGGGCCCGGGGAGCTCCGCCGCGGCGGGGCAGCCGCCCCTGCCAAGCCCCGCCGGCAGCGCCGGGGGCCGCCGCCTCGCCCCCGCCGCCGCCCTCATCCATCACTGTCCGCACCCACCGGCCCCGCAAGGACTGCGGAGGGGGGGAAGGGGAAGGGGACCGGGGGGGCCACGCAGCCCAAAAGCGGCAGGGATGGCCAGCCGTCCCCCCCCCGACCTCCCGCCCGCCCCATCGGGGCTCGGCAGCCCGCCCCGCCTCGGGCACCCGCCGGGGAGCGGAGGGCACTGCGGGGCTGCGCCCGCTCTTCCCGGTCCATCCCGGACCGGGAGACCCCCTTTCCCTCCCCACTCACTTATTTTTAAACTTTTGAAGCCACGTCTTTTTTTTTTGTAACCTCGCGTCAGTGCGCTCCCCAGCCCTGTGAGCCGGTTGAAAGTTTCACCTAGAGCTAAACTCGCTTATGGTTACTTAAGCCCCCCGCACCGGACAATTAAGATATCTTCTTTTTAGAAGTGTCCCCCCCTCCCTTTTTTTTTTTTTCCGAGCGATCTCAATAGGACTGTTCCACCTTCCAGACCTAATCCGTAAGAAAGCGAGTGAATGTCCGTCCCTATTATCCT